>CAKLIZ010002041.1:0-19547 GCA_922035795.1 Oreochromis mossambicus | reverse complement strand
ACCACCACCACCACCACCACCACCACACACACACACACACACACAAGAGTTACAAAATGAAAACTAGGCTCTTTCTAACTTCTAAAAATATTAAAATAGTCCAGGGCTAAGTCCTCATTACTAAAGTGACAGGCACAGTGAGATAGCTTCTGCCATTTTTTTTCTTGATGACCTCACAGAAAAGGTCATGCTGTTCTTAGAGGTATATGGTTAGTCATTTGGTTCCGTCTGTCTTTGTTTAAAACTGCTAACAGGTGTTGATAAGAGTGCACCAGAAGCTTTTTACTTTTTTCCCCTTTGGTCTCTCTTTCTCATCTGTGGCACGCCTTCTATTACCATGATAAATGCACTAGGGCAGTAATTGTTGTAGCCCTTCGCATGCACAGCATCGCACACTCAAGAAATTAGAAACACATTGAAGCAGAGGCACACACGAACTTTCTGATTCACGCTGATAACTCTCCTTACTGTCTCTTAGGGATGTGCGAAAATAACTGAATGTTTGAAAAATTGGGTTAAAGGAAAACTGGGTTGAAGTGTGGTCCATTTTTTAAAAGTGTCAGCTTGAACTGAATGTTGTTGAAAAAGACTTTTTAAAATACTGCAGGCAGATCGAAATGATCAGAACTAATATGGCTTTAAATGCAGCGCAGGGAATTTTCAGTTTCTTCGTGACTGTTATTGCATAGTGTGTGATTTAGTTAAGAAAATTCCTTCGTTAACATGTAAAACGATCTGTGTCAAATTAGATGCAATTTCAAAGTCATTTCATCCAATCGACTTGATGTTAATGCTCTTGCTACATATTTTAGAAAAATAACAGCAGTTATGTAAATTGTTATGAAACGAGAAATGCATTTTGTGTTTTAAAAAGATAAATCCTAAAACAAGGCGATCGTTGACAACCTTTGCTCCTTGTATCTCAAGTATGGCAGAAAAACATCTCAACAGCACGATCAGCGTGATGAGATACAAAATTTACTGTTCGTTGCGAGCGTTGACTTTGGAGTTATGGTTTGCTATGTGTCAGTACAGGAGAAGAAAACAAACAAACAAAAGAAGAGATGAGTCCTTTACTTTTAAAATTTGAATTGGCTATATAACAATTAAAGAGCTCAAATGCTACATGTTGCTAAGACCTCTGACATTTCGGGATCGCAGGGTAGACTGACCCGAGGACATATTTTAGCAAACCAGACGTCATGTACTGAACAGTGCAAGATGAATAGACGTGCTGTTAAACCCCAACTGTGAACTGTGATTGCAACAATCCCAATTCTGTGTTGTTCCTTGTTTACTATGCCACATGTCAGCGTTGGTGCTCCAGTTGCTAGTGGAACAGCTATAAAAGCATGGAAGAAGCAAAGACTCATCAGTTAGGCAATTTCACGTCAACAATGTCAACACTCTTTTTTTGTATGTTTATGTTAAGTCTTGTATTAACAGCGAAACACCGCAACGTCCCAAAAGCTCAGGTGACGACAATTCCCTCTTCTCTTGCTCTCACCCTCAAAATGTTCAGTGTAACACTTGGTGTGAAGGCTTTATTGCACTTAAGGTAACATAATGTGTTGTCATCAACTCAGTTAATGGCATTTTCACTTCATCTGTCTTCACTATTTCTGAGGAGTGAGGAGGTAAATTTAGAGAGAATCCAGCAGAAACTTATAAATGTCAGTAGACACAGTAGAAGGACTGTGGAATGAAACAAGTACAAATTAAATTGGTGACTTACTCACACTTAAATTTTTCAGTTTATTCATCTTGGTTTCATTGCAATTATTTATTTTTACTAATAAATACCAGTAAATTATATATGGTCAGATATAGGATTTTTTTTAAGACCAATACAATAATGATATTTGGGTATTTAAAAATCTGACATATCGGATATATCGAGACACAAAACACAAACAGATTTCTCCAACATTTATTATATTCAGTTATTCATGAGTCCTTACTAAGATAATATGACAATGCAATTTAAAAATAAACTCATGGTTTTGTTACAGTGAGTCGTGGATTATCGACTGCTCAGATCATCTGGTTGTTGTTTAGGTTCCAAACACTTTTTGCCAACAAGGAAGTTGTAGAGTCCCCTCTGGTGGACAAATGATGGGAACATTGTTGAAGGGTGTTTCTCCCATCTACTTTTCATGTATTGGCTGTTATGAATGCCGATACTAATACATTGGCGTATAGCGGATGTATCAAGCTCTATTGGCGGATAACATATGCTGGTAACTGATTCATTCATCAAATCACACATATACACATCCAAAATATATAAGGGTAATAGGGAAAGCAGATATAGCCTCAATTATATCACAATATTTTAAGGAAATGTACAGTAATGACATGTCTGACAATATCAAACAAGGTTTTATTTGCAATTGCAGCTCACAGGTGGTAAGTGCACTTATTAGTGCAAACAGGATGAAGGACATTTTTCATCCTTCTTTCAGCAAACCTGATATGATAACCTAAATGTAAGATACATTCATCAATCTAATTAATTCCCCCCTTAAATGATGGCAAGCAAGCTGTACGCCAAAAGACAGCCCAGTAACCCTGTACTGTATTGTTGTGGAAGTTCACTGTTTAGATGCGGTCTTCATATTGGTGTGTAGTGTCCTTTTCACGTAGTGCTGCATGCTCTTCATTTCAGTAGCATTATGGAGCTTCTAGGTGCCCTTCACGCGCTAAGGGATGTTACACTGGGATTCTGTGGTGTGCTTTTGGAGGGATTTTAGCTGGAGGCGCACATCTCAGGAGAGTAGCCACAGTACACAGTCATCTCCATTTATAGACCTTTTATCTAAACACACTGAGATCACTTGTAACCCTTTGCATATCGTTGAAAATGGTTGCAAACATTAAAAGTACTATGATGCACAGCTCCGTCCCTGCTGTGTTCACGTATGTCATATCTTTCCTACATTTCAAATTTATAATTAATATGATAGTTGGTGTCATAAGGAAAAGAAAACAACATAATTTTATGATCTGTGTATGTTTAAAGACGAATAAGCTAACGCAGTTGATTCCAATAAGTTCACTCACTTTGCCGCTCTAGCACTATGAGGCTTAATGCCTGTTGTCACCATGGAGAGAGAAATAAAGAAAGTAATTGTGTTGTGCCAGGGCTCAAGCAATCCTATCAGCTATTGGGCACACATGTCAGAGTATGAAGACAGGGCTGAAAACTAGACCAGTTGCTGCCTGATGGAGTGAGGCTGAAATATGAGCGGGGGAATGGGTGGCCCAGAAGGAAAGCAGGACAAACAGCTGATGTGGAGAGGCAAGCAGACATGAACATTGGCTTGTTTATTTTTAGTTTTTATTTTTTTATACCTAGATTGGCAATGATAAAAGTGAGTGATGTTGATAAATGCTTGCACAGCCAGTTTATCAGCAGCTGTCTGGCTGGGGGTTGCCTGCGGCAGCGTCCAAGGCTGATAACCCCTGAGGCCCGAGGCATGATGTTGGGAGGAGGAGGGGTTTAGAAGATGATGCAGCTGCTGGGTTTTGGCCAGTGAATAACCCTAATTTAGTCAGTTGATACTTTGCATGTCCGCCATTAGTCAAGGGCTGCAAAGCAGTGAATAAGAAACATCATCAAGCTTCACTGAGAGCCTGTAAAAGTTTTTACAGAGCAGCAAATAGAAGTATTAAATGAAAGCAGGGAAAGAAAACAATTCTGTTAGTCTTATATTGTCACCTCCACGAGGGAAAACCCACCAGAAAAGAGCGGCATCTTTACCTTTACTCTGATCTGATGACATCTCAGACTCAGCTTGTCAGGCTCGGCTTTGTAATGCCAGACTTGACTCGGCTTTCTTCAGTCTAAGCTCTACTCTCTCATCCTCAGGTGTGCTTTGAGATTATCATTGCCACGTTGACATTAGGTGACATTGCATGTTAGCATGCATAATTTGGCTGGTATTATGTCTTTTCTACACAAACCTTCTAATAGCAATTTAACCTAAGGACTAACAGAGGTACCATCTTGGAAAGCTTGACTTGCCATGATTTAAGTCACACGGATAAACTCAGATTTTGCTGTATAGCGTGTCAAACACTGAATTTACTGATTTGTTTGTTTTTCTGTGAATTGTTCAGGCTGATATCTGCAGCGATATTGATGGTCAAGAGTATTTAGACACCTGTGTGCCATCACTAATTACTACACAAGCTGTGTTTGCATATTTAAACCTGTGGCCCATTGCACATTCTCATGAAGTTGATGAAGCGCTGAGTGAGACTCGTTGCTCTTGTCAGTGTAATAAAACATCACTGATTACATTTTTACTGGTTGAGCGTGCAGTGTCAGCCCCGGCCTCTCGTGGTTACTTTTTTTTCTGGTTATTTGTTCATCTTGGCGGCACCCCCAGGCCTAAAGAAGATGCTGTGCACTGAGCTCTTTTCCCTTCTTCACCTTTAAATTAGAGGTAAAACTGGGAAATGACTTCATTTCTTTTCCCTTTTTTTGTTTTATAGTTGGATTAATTGAGTTGTATGATAAAACAATATTTTTTTTTAAAATCACTTGCGCAAAATTCATGAAAAAGTAACTAACTGTAGGAGAGGACCCATGTGTGGGAGGCTGTGTGCATATGTGCAGGCTATGTGCCTGTGAGACTGTGTGCACCTGGAAAGCACTTGACAGATGCTTCTTCAGCTCCAGCTGAACGTCGCTTCTTTTTTTCTTAGTGTTAAGCCTCTTTCATAGATGGAAAGTGTTTCGGTCAGCATTTTGATCAAGGCAGACTCTTTCAGCTTTCTTGATTGTTTGCCGGGCATCTCCAGAGTATGTTTATTCAGCCCCCATCATTTATTTTTGTTTGATTTAGGCGAGCCGAGAGAGATCAGAGCCGTGACTTTCTCCGCTGCGTTTTCTGCCTCTTTTTTTTTATTTGTTTGTTTTGCCAGTTAGATTACAGAGCGGTACATCAAAAATCATTATATACCACATCGTATCAGCGAGCTCTTAATCTGTAGAATGGATCTAGTACTTTACAGAGACAGTAAATATTTTGTTTGGGTTAATGTGGTCTTTTTCGAAGTACAGTAATCTTGTTCTTTCTCTGTTTGCACAGGCCAAACTGGTACAAGAAAAACAAGCTGACCTTATAAGATGCATCATAAGTTAAAGTAAAAACCCACCATGTCTTAGTAAGGTGTTGGGCCAGCATATACAAAGAGAACAGCTTCAGTGTGCTTTGGTATTGATTCTCCAATCTCTGGAGCTCTACCGGAGGGCTTGAACACAGTTTTTCCAAAACATATTCCTTCATTTTGGGTTTTGATCGTGGTGGTTGACAGCATCTGTTCAAAAATCTATGCCCTATGTTCAAGACTAAGGAAAAACACTGACTGTTGTTTGGGTGAAGAAGCAGAAGAAGGTGCTGCAGTTTCACGGCAGGATTTCCATCATCATCATACATGTCAAAACAGAAAAACTCTTTATTGCCTTGGGACAGAGAAGAGGATGGATGGATGGATGGATGGATAGTTTGTATTTAATTGCAGTGATCCTTTCCTCCAAACCAGAGCCACTGGATCCTTTCACTCTTGGGTCAAGAGCTCAACTTTTCTGCTCAACTTTTCCGTCCCTTACAAACTTAGGTCAGACTTTCATTGCACTAGCTTGTCATTCTTTCTCTTCACATAGGTAATGTAGGGCAGTTTATAAATATTTTTAGCTCAGACTTTGGATTCCTAACAAGATAATTGATTTACAATTGTATTATTGGCAAATTCTATTTCCGAATGATTCTCTATTTTTGTCTTGTGTTCTGTTGGGGACTTTTGCCCCTCACTAGAAACCCAAACTCACTCCACACATGGTAGAGGTATGGTTAGTTTGTGTATATGATAGCATCACGCAATACAGATTTGTCGGCTCCACATCTATGATGCAAATCTCCTGTTCTATTACATCCTGAAGATGCTCTATTAGATTGAGATCTGGTGACTGTGAAAGCCATTTGAGTACAGTGAACTCACTGTCAGGTTCAAGTGACCAGTTCGAGATGAAAATCAGCAGAATATGAGCAAACTATGCCAAGTCATAAAGGAATGGACATGATAAGCAGCAGGTTTTGGGGTTTAAACCATGATCAGTTTATACTAAGGGGCCCAAAATGTGACAAGTAAATAACCCCCACACCTTTATACCACCAGTAGCCTGAACCTTTGATACAAGTCGGGATATTTTCATTTTGTTTATGCCAAATTGTGATCCTACCGTCTTAGCATCACAGCAGAAATCAAGACTCATCAGACCAGACAACATTTTTTCCAGTTTTCTGCTGTGCAGTGTTGGGGAACCGTGTGAACTGTAGCCTCTGTTTCCTGTTATTAGCTGACAGGAGTGGCACCCAGTGTGGTCTTCTGCTGCTGTAGCCCATTTCACAGGCTGTGTGCTCAGAGATGCTCTTCTGCATACCTCGGTTGTAACTAGGGGTTATTTGAGTTACTGTTGCCTTCCTATTAGCTTGAAGCAGTCTGGCAAATCTTTTCTGAACTACTGATCACTAGCTAGTCTCTCTTTTTTACCCATTCTCTATAAAGCCTGATTGTTTGCCATCTGGCACCAACGACCATGCCACATTCAAAGACATTTAAATCACCTTTCTTCCCCATTCTGATGCTCAGTTTGAAGTAAACGGGTCATAATGATCTTGTCTACACCCCTAAATTCACTTAGCTGCTGCCACGTGATTAGCTGATCAAATAGTTGTATTAATGAGCAGTTAGCAGTTATACCTAAAAAGTGGCCAGTGAGTATAATTAGATTTGAGTCCTGACAAACATGGTTTAATTATACTGGTTTCAGAAAGTAGGAGGCATCATACAAAACCCGTGTAATTTCAAGTCAAGCAACACATTTATTTTTTCCTATAAACTATGTCTCACATAGCATAACTGTGGACATAGTAGGGCACAGCGAAAGGGAATGTGGCTTATCTCTGTCAGCAGTTGAAGATGTGCAGCCTGGTGCCTGCAGCTCACTGTAGCTGCTCCTTCTTTGTTCCATTAGTCCCTGCCGTTTTTCAAACTGCGGGAAGATGCTGAAAATGACCACTGTCTTGTTTTGTCGATGCATATTTGATGAATGATAGCCTTTAGTGCAACGCTCACTGATAGACACTACATTTGCGGTGACTACTTCATAAAAAAAGGCCATTTGTGTTTCGCCACTTACTGTAGATGCTTTTAATGTGAAGCTGCAGCAGTAGGAAATGTTCTGATTGCATTAGCAGCAACTAAATACAGCTTCTTTTTTTTCTTTTTTCTTCCGGGAAAGTCACCACAGACATGGGTGATAATACCGTGCATTGATAAATATTGCATTACTCTCAGCAGTGGGCCATAGAGCTCGATCAACACTGTGCCATCGCATTTGGCAATAGATAGATAAACAAGTGATGTTTCCAAAGTTGATGATTAATTGACCTCACTAATGCTATGACCAGCATAATTGCGAATTTTCATGATCATAATAAAAATAAGTTTAGCGTCCTCTTTGTACCATTAAAAGGTAGAGCCACTAGCGAGGACTGGATCAGATAATAAGCTGCAATGTGATCACCACTGAAACAGTCTAAGGTGAAAGTCCTTCTCCCCACAGTGTTAGAGGCAGCCTCTCATTGCAGAGTCAGATGAGGCCAAAGCATTAATCATAATAACATCATATCCTGCACTTAAAAAAAAAAAAAATACGAATAACACAGACCCTTTAATACGGTTTAATTTGTTAGATGTTAAGGGGTTGTGAGTTTATGAAAACACTTGGTGTGTTGAGAAATATTGCTACATAAATATCACTTCATTTAGTTTACCAGCTAATTTTTAATTGGTGCAACCTTGTGTGTGTGAAAAAAAGAAAGAAAAAGATTTTACACTCACGCCGATGTTGAATTGTTGCTGTGTTTCCCTGTTAAATTGTCCCCCTAAATTTAGCATGTAGTCGGCAGCAGATGTTTGTGCCCTTTTTGATACTGTGGGTAATAATCCTTAATATTCTCGCTGTTTGAAGCTAAATGAGGCTTTAATGCACTCTGATTCCATCTCCTAGCTCTCATTAATTGTTTTTCTTTTTTTTTTTTTAAAGTCCATGAATTATTTGTGTTGAGGTTTTTTTTATGTTTGGAAAGATAAAGAGAAACTTTTAAGGACAAAATGGATGAAATTTTAAATTCTCTCACAATCTGATTTGATTTGCACGTCCATCCGAAAAGCTATTGTGCAGAAAAGGTGCATGACTAAAATATTTTTGTTTTTCCTTCTAAGAGCTCAAGTGTTTGTGATCTTACTGGTGCTACTGTTTTTTTAATCTTCGTTGTGTGAATGCATGTATTCCTGTTTAGCATCACACTGTTTTTGCCCTGTTACATCCTCCAACCCAGGTGCTGCTCACTTACTGTGTATGAAGTCTCATTAAAGGTGTTGCACAAAGCATTTGAAGCTTTGTCACTAATCATCTCCTGTCGCCCTTTTTCCTTCCAGATGGTCACAAGAACAAAGAAAATATTTGTGGGTGGCTTGTCAGCCAATACAGTAGTGGAAGACGTGAAGCAGTATTTTGAACAGTTTGGGAAGGTAAGACTTGTTTTTTCTTGTCACTGCGCGCGGTGTTGTCACAATAGCCCACACTTTAGCGCTTCTCAATTCCCATTAAATGTTGGATTAATTCCGGTGTAACTTTGACCTCTTGACCAGCATCTCAGTCTTTATAGCTATCTCAAACGTTGATCCTTAAGAGGAATCAGCAGGGCAGGTTTTTCCCTTTATCTTTACAGTAGAACAAATGAATATGTGTTTCGACAGGCAAACATCTGAAGATATAGTAGCTTCACGCAGTGCACCATGGCTGGTCAGCAACATGTATTTTACTTACAGAGCAAACAAGCAGTGACAACCAGCTGCCATGACCAAACCACCCTACAAAGAGGAAAAAAACTCCTCCAAACAAAAACAAATAATGTTTTCTTTTTATCTGTGATAGCATAACATAAGAATCAAATACAACTCAGGATTGGAAATAAAGTTTCAACGGGCTATTGTGACGGCACTGGCACAGCATTGTATTTAGCTGTCTGTTCCTTTATGCTGCTGCTGCATGCTGTTCTCACACGCAAATCCCCCCACCCATGAGTGAGACATATATCCACACCCATCTATACAAGGACGTATATATAGCGTGCGCACACACACACACACAAACAGTCTTTGATACAGTGGCAGCATTTCACAGATAATTTCCCCACACTGAGCAGAGATCCATTTCCCTCATGTCATAATCCACATCAGTCAAGGTCACCTTCAGCTGATACAGTCCCTGTAACATCAGCACTTGACCTTGAGTTTAAACAATTTTAGTGAGGATGGATTTTTCATGGGCACATAATGTACCGCGGTACTGAAGGAGACAAAAGAGCCCTTAGAAATTAATAGAAACTGCATTTTTTCTTCTTGTTCAGAGACAATATGAAACCAGCTCTCCCCTATGAAGCCCACTGTTAGTTTCTTGACTGACAGCGAGCAAGGTGAAGGACTTTGTTTTGCTCCCTTTTTTTCGGTTGGAAGTGGCATCGAAGACCTCACCGTGGCCTGGCCTGCCATTTCAAATAAAGATGGCTTATTTGCACAATAGAACGCAGCAAGCAAATATTCAGCACGACTTTGCAATCAATGGATGTGAGAAAGGGCTCGAAATGATTTTCGACTTGATTGAATGACATAATTGACTTGATTATACAAAGTTTTTTCCCTCCTTGAGGAATCCTCAAATGCTTAGGAGGAAACAAACAAATCAGACTGATTGAGCGAGATCTTGTGCATGTTTCTGTGTGTGCTTTTATAGCCTACTTGTGCATGCTTGGATGTGTTAGCAGTACTTCTCTTGCCATGCGTGAGTGTGTCAGCGATTAAGTGTATTTATGTGGGTGCATGATTAGGGGTGCTTGTGCGTATACGTGTGCACGTACATATGTGTGCGTATGAGCGTGTTTGAGTGTGTTCGGCACAAAAAAAGAACATCAGAGGTTGATACTTGGGGCTATGGCAGACAAGATACAGAGCAAAAAAAAGAAAGTGGTTCTCTCTGTTTTGTGTGTGTCCTTTCTTTCAGCCTTACACATCCCAGGATTTATTAAATAACCTGCCTGTCAGTGCAACCTACCATTATCGCCACATACACACCACTCTGAAGACTTATCCACAGAAGGAAAAACCAATTAATTCAGTTTCCCCTTCATAGAATCTTGGTGGCAGTATGTGTGTCAGTCTGTCAGTCAGCCATCAGTCCGTCTTTCTGTCTGTCAGCCTATGTGCATGTCAAGGGGGACATTAGCCAGCATGGTGGCAGGGCAGCTAGTCATTTATATTTCTGGGAAGTCTGTTTTGAAACACTTATCAATCATCAGAGAACTACAGCTTAAGGCACCAGCGAATGTTCTTTCTCACTGGGAACAGGCCATTTCACTGATACTATTTAGCAACTCCTCTGTCTATATATATATATGTATTTGTATATGCGCGTGTATGTGTGTGCTATGTCGCCAATTAGCAGGATGTGGTCTGCAGAGATGGCGGTGGTTGGGAGGCAGTGAAGGAGAAACAGCTGGTGTGGCCACAATTGGGTCACAGGTTTTGTCTGTAACCTCCACACCTCCTCTCCCTCCCACCTCAGTCCCTCCCTTCTGTCTCCATTCTGTCACGGTGGAGATGTGGCATTTGTTATGGGCAGAGGCTGACAGCTCTCATGCACATCAGTCTCACTGCCACTCTCCCAGCCGTCACTATTAGGAAAGTGCCTGAGCCTGGCACAACTTCAGAGGAGCTGCTCCACAGCCAGAGACACTTTTTTGTCACCTACAGTACATGCTGGAGGTGTGCATTTGAAGTGATTGTGACAGTCATTTGAATGGAACTGAAGTGTGGTTGTGTTTGACTGATTCTAATGCATCTCAGATGGATCCCATTACCTGCCTAATAGTAGCCACATCCTGCCTTCCATTTTTTTTCTTTTTTCCCAGGCTGCACACTGCACTTTAGCCCTGCAAGCCAGATGAGACAATCTTATCAGTACTGCCTGGCCTCCCTTTATATTCAAGGACTCTTAACTGGAGGCTGCTGCTGCTATTTCTGTCTTGCAATAAAGTCAAATTAATCATTGTGCTGTTTGTGCTACTATGTGCTACTGTGCAGACTTTAAGAAAAGACTGTTAGCCTTCACATATAGCATTTTTGGTTATTTCCCCTCATATTTAGACCTTGCTTGTTGACATTTTTCCCATTTTTTTAAATCTCATATTGCTAGGTTTGCAATATGCACAGTCACTTGTAAGCATTCTTAATTCATTTAACTCGTCAAAGCTGCCTTTGCTTTTGTCTGTAGTTTGCACAACAATCAGATACACCCCCCGCAGACTGCTTTTGTTTCTGCCCTGCACAGTGGTGTCACAGCGACCAAAGTTTGAGCTATTTCCCACCGAATGCTGTGTTGTTGGATCTATCATTAATAAGATTACTGCAAGAAGTTAATTTGATGATTGGAAATTCATTAAAGCCTCAGTCCTAATCACTGTACAGCACCACCTGTCAAGCTAATGTTCTCCACTGCAATTTAGACCGCATGAGCAACATCTCGGTCTCTACACTAGCTTTAATGTGAGCCCTCAAAGAAGCCAGCAGATCAGGTTTGCCTGTTTTCTGCCAGCAAGATCGTCAAGATAAATAAATGTGTTGTGACAATGCAAATGGTTGTTGATAGGCAGTAGCTTCACAAAGTCCATCGTGTGACATGCTCAAACACCATATATTTAGTTAAGTACTTAACTAAATGAAATTTGTGTGCATAAATTGGTAAAGTTTTCCTTTAACCTATATCTGTTGGGTTGCTGTCTAGATTCAAAAGCACTGAAATAATAAAGTTTTCATATTAGGCAAAATTTAGTTTTGGACTTAAGCAAGTATGTCATTATCATTTTCTAAACTCTAATAGTATGCCGATGTCACCAAAATGTCGCTTAAGTAGTACCTACTCCCATCTTTAATCAAAGATGGGAGTAGGTTTGTTGACACCTTAGAAATTTGCATGTGGTGTGCAACCAGAGGCCTGCCCTGGCCTCAAATGAGCTCTCCCTGCAGTTAAAGTCCTAGTTAGCTGTGTTGGATAATGCTTCCTCATTGGTTTATTGTAATCGGCTTTGAGTGTGTCTCATAGTGCCTTTATTTGGCTGAGCTGAAACAACTACAGCTCACTGACTCAGTTCCTGCAGACCTGAAGCTGACGGTTAGTTTCATCAGAACTACTTGCTTCCATGTCACTGGGCTGCCACAATCGTCCCTTTATGTCTAAGCGGTCCTAGGTCTCTTGCTCCACTGGTCTAGAGCCAGATCCTGGAGGTGGAGCTCAGTGGCAGCAGGAGAAGGAGGAGCTTAACCAATTCAGTGCCACTGGGCTCAGGAGCAATAAAGGTAGACACATAGTTTATCACTGAGTTATAAAATACAGCAGTGGTCTTACAGTGAAGAAAAAGAAGAAACAAATGGCAGATGAGAGACGTGACTGCTAGAGTGATGGCTTGTGTTGGAGGACACTGGAAGGATGAGTGAACTGATGGAAAGATCACTGTCAGAGTGCCTTCTCCCAACCGAGAGCTGCTATGTGCTGTTTCACCCTTGGCTAGGGAACTGCATACTTCTCTTATACTTTCACTGAAAGGAAGCAGATGAGAGGCAGAATTAAAATGCAGGCATCGGGCAAAGATTCCTTGGTTAGTGCATGAAATTTGTTCTGTGGCTCTGGTAATCTAATACCACGGCTGACATTTTGCGTGCCCTTAGATTTTGTAAATGGCAAAAAAATAACTCTGTGACCGCCTGTAAAGACCGTATGAATTAATTTTGCATACCTGCCCAGGGTCCTTAAAGATGTTCAAGGTTTTCAGGTATTCTGAGAGAAAAAGCAGCCCTGATGACAATGATCATTATAGAATATAGAGTACTGTGGCATGCCGTCCTCGCAGAGCCCATTTCAATCAGTGCTCAGAGATTGCAAATCACAAATAATAATTGATCTCATCACTCCTGTCTTATCTGTTTGATTTCAGATTAAATTTAACCTACGATGGCACTTAGGCTCTTTCAACAACCCATCCACTGAGCTTAAAATAGAAACCGTTAGCATGCACATTAATTGCACTTTGGGCTTGTTCACATGTTCAACATATTCATTGGCTGAAATGGCAGACATGGATGATCATTGCAGAAAAGTACACTTCATGCGAGGGAAAGGAACCTAATCAAAAGGCCACAGTTCTTCATTCCACTTCCTCGGCTGGTGCAGGTGCACATTTGCATGCCATTTACATGGTAGCTCACAGTGACCACCACTACTCCATCGTCTCGGTGTCCATCATCTGCTGACATTCTGTGATTGTTTCCTCTCTGCGGCGACTCCCCCAATCAGCCGAGGATATAGTCTGGTTCCAGTGATTATAAGGAGTGATCAGAGCAGCAATGATGGAGCTTGTGCCTTGCAATGGAGATTTAGCCAGAAGCTTCAATCTCATTGCAGTCACTTGTAGTTAGTGACTGAGACTAGCAATGAGAAGGGCAGTGCAATATAAATGAATTGGCTATGAATGTGGATATGGCCGTGGTGCTGCAGGGACACATGGGGGGAAGGGGCCCGTAAGACAAACTATTTCATATCCCCCTCGACCTTTATTTGCCCAGTGGCCCAGCAACATTTTCAATAGAGTAGCTTTTAAATGGCCGTAAAAAAATTGAGATCTATTGCAGGTCTGAGAGCGTTTCTCGAGTGTATGTCTTTGTGTAAGAGAGTGAACGTGTGCATGTGTTAATGTATATGTCTTTACTGCAGATTGCTGCAGACCTTTAACAGAGGATTAAATAGAATTTAGAGCACTAAGTAATAGCACAATATCAAGTGGTCTTTAACAACTAGATGCTGTGCAGTATAGGCGGCTCACGAAAAAGAGCTGTGGATCAAGGGAGATTGACACCTTTCTGTAGGTCTGTAGCCTCATCTCCCAGCTGTCCCTCCTGAAATGGCTCCCCCGGGGATAAGCCGGGATTGGCTTGATTGTGTTATCGGCGACTGATCGGGTCATTGAATGATGGAATTTTGAGCCCCTGTTCTGCTTAAAGAATGAAATGTTTAAAAAAAGATTGACTGTGATTGGATCAGATCCAGCACCTGCTCAAAGGGGGTCAATCAGGTGAAGGCAGGAGGCAGCAATCTCTCTTGTGACACGAGTAGACCAGGGAATTAATGTGTGTGTTGGGGTGGAGTGTTGATGGTGGTGGTGGATAGATGGTTGGGAGGAGGCAGAGATGCCATTCACCAGAGGAAGCGGTTTTAAAAATGTCATCAGAGGAAGTGTCATGAGTAATTTGCAGCGGTCTCACCATCAGACTGGTGTGGAGGTGGACACCTCGGCTTTGCAAACTGTGGTCTAGTCCTTAGGGAATCTTATGTGGGAGAGCATTTCTGAGACTCAAAAAAGAGCTTTATTTCCCAGATGCCTATGAAATATGCTTTGGTATATGCTATGTGTGTGTTTTCTATAGATAGATAGGTAGATGGATAGACAGCGTTTAAATCCCTTTTAAAAAAATTCACCCCCATCTGACATTTTTCATAGAGCATGACTCAGCAACACCTGCGAAACAAGCTGTTGACACAGTACAGCTCAAATGATGACAATGCACATTTCTTACCAATATATAAAGTGATACACAGAGCTGTACAGATCATTCGTGCTGTCCTCTGCATGGATTTATCTCAAATCAGCCACTGCCTAAACAGCCATTAACATTTTACAAGTATATGACAAACAGAATAAAACAGCCATCTTTAGCATTGGGTCCACACACTTATGTAGAGAACAGTAGTAAAAGAACAAGAGCTTCAAAATCATGTTCAATAATATTTCTGTGATATGCTTTGAAAATTAAGACGAGACAAAAGTGAGGAAAGAATACTGCATTGCGGTGAGAGTTGGCTATAACTTACTTTCCACAACACTGACAGTATATATGTCTTTCATATAGTATGTGAATTCAGCATAAGTGTTGACTTCAAGTGGCCCTTTGCTTTTCCTTCTTTAGCCACCTACTGCTGTGTGTGACCAGGTCCACAGGCAGCTCCAGCTCATGTTATGAGTGCCTCCTACACACTGCCTTCTTGAAATCACCAGATAAATGTTCTTACATGAAAATGTACACAATGTGCTGTGGTTTGATGTGAAGGGCTAAGTAAGTCTCAAAGGTTTCACTTAGCTAAAACACTTACAGCTCATTCCTGCATGTGTATGTGTGTCTGAGTATCCTCAGTTCTTCTAAAAGTGTTAGATTATGTAGACTTAAGGAGAAATGTGAACCATTAAATAAAGTTATTAGAAATTGCTTGTTAGGTTTCATTTTGAAGCTACATTGGTAGTGACAAGACTGATTGGAAAAATATTTAGTTGAAGCAGAGTAAGTAGGCCAAACAAAAGAGAGTAATTGCTATGAAAACTGTAGTTTCAGCAAAAGATCTAATTGCAGAGGTTGTCATTTTCTTTCTAACGTGCTTTCTCTTATGCAGCTCTTCTCTGATTCTGTTGTATTCTTTGTTCTCATATATTTTTGAGAGTTTGTTCATTTTCTGTAGTGAATATGTTTTGTTAAAAAATGACAATGTTAACATGTTAGCATAACCATTATTGCCTCATGTTTCTACACAAATGGTCGGTGTATCACAAAAGGCACTAAGACTTATCCTCTGAGATATGTGAATATATCTCACAGTTCTGTGCTAGTTTACCCATGTTTTTAACACACTACAGTGAATAAGCAAATCAGTGTGGCAAGGCATTCATTAGTTGTCAGGCTGTTAATCTGTTAATAACCATCATTCATGTTGAAGAAGCATTTTGAACATGTGTATTAGGCATATAAACAAAATTTCAAAATGTGTGAGTTCATACTGTAAAGCTAACAAGCTGAACATGTTATGCTCTAACACAGAAATGTCAAACTCGAAATTTTACGTGGTGGGTCACATACGGCCCTTGAGTGAGCTGAACCAGTGAAATTACCTTTTCTGTCAGAGTAAATCATTTTAACTACACATTTAAACGCTTATACATTTTAATATAAGAAAAACAAGTGCAATTTCAACAATAAATTTCAGTTTTGTTCTTTTTTGGTTTACATAATAAAGAAATGCCAGTGTAGTTAATAAAAGAGGTCTGCCAGACTCTTTGGGTTTCAATTGTAAGAAATAAATATAAAATTATAGAGAGATTTCTGTTAGCTCAGTGCCAGACCTGACAGAAATGCAAAGTGGAAGGTGAAAAATGGGACCTCTTTGTCATTTCATTGTTCATGTTTTAGTGTATTTTCATTCAATTTTTATTTATACAGCACCAAATCACAACAACAGTCGCCTCAAGGCACTTGTAAGGTAGACAATAATACATAGAGAGAAAAACCCAACAATCATATGACTCCCTATGAGCAAGCACTTTGGCAACAGCGGGAAGGAAAAACTCCCTTTTCACAGGAAGAAACCTCTGGCAGAACCAGGCTCAGGAAGGGACAGCCATCTGCCGCGACTGGTTGGGGTGAGAGAAGGAAGACAGGAGTATGAATGGCAATAGGGGAGGTCTTTATGAGTAGTGAAAAGCTGTAACCCTTATGAAAATACAGTTAGACATTCATAATTTATCCTATCCATTACATTTTACGAAGCCATCCAGTGGGCTAGATTGGAGTCTTTGGCGGCACAATTCTGGCCCCTGGGCCTTATGTTTTACACCCCTGCTCTAACCTTTCTGTGAAACATTGAAAAAAAGGTGATGAAAGAGTGACATACAGATGCTTTCCCCCAAAATAAATATACAACTTAAAGCAAGTCATGTGACTAGAGGACCAACAAGGGGACGTATTCAGAAGAATTTCAGTAAGAAACAGGGGAGGATAGACAATTCAGGGACACAAACTATTTCAAAAGATATATACTGTACTTTACTGTTAAATGTACTCCTATAATGGTGGATGCTCATATTAAGTGAAAAAAAAAATCTCATAAAAATTCAGCTTCAGACAATTATTATTCTGCACAGTCAAAGGCAAAGAGGCACTAGTAGAGTTAAAGAAAAAATACAGGGCTCGGAAAGAGCATAACAGGTCCCCTTTAGATTTTATCTATATGCATAAACTTATTGTAAGTTAAACTGTAACTACTGAAAAATCTGTAAATTGTGTGTGATGCATTTTAAGAACATTTAATTTGTTCATTTATAGCAGCAGCACACTTGATGTGAAATGACTCATCTACTACATGTTACACTAAGAAAGATGCACACACACTGAAGCATTGCAAAGAAATTCACTCAAATATAAACGGACCCCTGATTATGTGCCTGACATTGTTATATGTCATATGTTTGAATAGTTAGAGCTAACGAATGGCTAGAAAAAGCCAGAGAGATTAACAGTGGCTAAAACGTTGATGCCTAGGATTAAATTTCATAAATTTAAACATTTTATTTATTTTACTTTATTTTTTAGTCTGTATCAGATTATGAGGTCACATAATTCGTGTCAGTAATACATGCAATGTCCTTTTAGAATTGAAATTGAGCTACTGCTGCAAAACCTGCATGAAATGGATTTTAGATATGAAATTTCTAAGCAAGCAGAAGAATTAGATACAGTTTGCAATTTCTTAGTGTTTGAATCAGGCAGAACACACTTTTAAAATAACAAATATCAAGATTTGCTGCCACACTGGATAGCAGTACATTGGGCTTAAGTTTTCTTTCCTGCTGTAATTATCAGCTGTTTAAACAGCCACCAGCATGTCTTGAATGGGCAACGTACAGGTAAAGTAATAGCTATCTTGCTGTTTATTTCTAAAGCCTTTTTGTGATGATTGAAGTCAGTATATATCCCCCTCTGACATTAACAAAAGCTCATTCTTTCTTGAGGCAACTGTGAAAGTCAGCAACGTCCACCATCGCTTTCATGGATCTACCTGGTGCAGGGGGAAAGTGATTAAACAGAGATTTGACAGTCACTTGTCTGCTGCTTTTAAGGTGAACTAAAATCTCCTTGAAGAAATCATTCAGCATTTTGGGAAACACACTCATCTGCTTTCTAGTGGGGAGCTAGATAAGAAGATTGATGTCTATCCATTCAATATAAGGCTCCAGCCACAATCTTAGATTAGATTAGCAGGAAGGTTATAAACAGGGAGGAAACAGCTAGCCTGACTCTGTCCAGTGGTGTCAAAATTGGGATCAGTGGTCTTCAGAATGTGGATAAGAGTCCTCATCTGAAATGTCAAAAAACCCAAACTGGAGCTAACTTTTAGTCTTTTGCATCTTTACCAAGGGTCTCACCTACAGTATGAAAGGTAAACACCGCTAGCCAGAAAAGAAAATCACCATGAAATAACGAGAATCCTGGTCCTATATTTCTTTCGACTCTGAATCCCCCACAAGAGAGATGCACATGAAAATAAGAAATTTACAGAGCAGTGGATTTTTCTTTCTGTCACACCTTGTACCAGCAGATCAGTTTTAATCAGTGGTAGATGGTGGAGCTGTTAAGCCAGTTTTGTGTAAATAACCACTGTATGTATTTCTGTGATACTGAGAGATGGGGAAAGACACAGATAATGATGGAGATTAAGATAAGGTATATCATGTCATAAACGGTTAAAAGCATCTTTCTTGTTTTGCATTTTCCATTTAAAAAATGTATAGATGTGGACACATACAAGAAGCTGGCAGAATATAAAATCATGCAGAACTTGTAAAGATGAGTGCAAAGGTAAATGTAATATATTGTCAGCAGCACTTGTCAGTGATTCTCGGTGGTGCATTTAGGTGATCAGTAATTACTTGAGACATTTTTCTAGTTGTTAAAAAGCACTTAGTTTGGGTTATGGGGTCACAGTAAGGTTGGACTAACAGTGACGCATGTTGTAGTTTTGTTTTATTTTTGGCGGATTTCTAAGGCAGCCTTTTCATAAATGCTGGTAGCACCACACAAGTGTCCAGGTCTATGTGTCTACATGGCAGTCATTATGCTTTCATCCATTTTCCTTGGCTCTGCTGACCTCTATGTTTGATTTACTGTTATTTCTACACCTTTTTGTGTTTGTGTCTGTGTGTTTCCTAAACAGTGTGCTTACCCCCTTAGAAATGAATAATGTATTGAGCAAGCGGACGTGCATACGATGCTCAAGAGTGACAGATCCCTATCTTAGCTGCCATGCTATGAATAATCTTTAGCTTATTTTCTGAAGTGGTATCTCAGGGTTCTGGTCGAATTGTCTAAAAGCTAAATAAGTCTGCTTGATTGAACTAATGGCATAGAGCCAAGATCTGGCACCGAGTCTTGTCTTTCAGCTTAATCTTTTGGTCACGGACACATTGACCAGCCTCGCTCCCTCTCTTTTCCCCACACGCACACACACACACACACACACACACACACACACACACACACAC
>CAKLIZ010002040.1:0-26330 GCA_922035795.1 Oreochromis mossambicus | reverse complement strand
TCTGAACTTTAGTTTAAAAAGATGGCTGTAGGGTCTGTCATGGTCTTGGTTTTTGTATGCACCAGTTTTCTTAGCAAAAACTCCCCTGTTAAAAGATTTGCATGTGCTACAATCACTTGGATCACCTAAGTTGTGAGATAATTTCAGCTGAAAAATATTAATCTATTGTTAAAGACTTTGACTATTGTAAAAAAAGAAAAGAAAATCCAAAACATAACAGCATCCAATGGCTTGATAATAATATGAAATATATAAATTGTCAATGTTGAAGAGCTGGATGCCCAGGAAAGGCAGTCATTAACTTAAGGGTCATTCTACCTCAAATCAGCCAATTTTTAACATATTTCCTGGTCGACCATCTCCGATTTTGCTCAAATATTTATGGTGCAAAGTTTGAACATATATAACGTACATATATACATACATATATACGTATATAACCAACATATATAATGAAATATTCACATTATATACAAACACTTTTCAAGATACATTTATTTGAAATAACTTTTTGCACACTGAAATCTGAGGCAAAGTTTGAACATTGATATTAAAAACTATTAATCCTTAGCTGTCAGTGGGTTTGTTTTTCGTTTGTTCGTTTGTTTGTTTTCCAAAATAGATCAAAACTCAAGAATGAAAATCTTTTGTCTTAATTTTCCACCTTGGCAACTGCAAACAACTGCTAGCCAACATAAAGCTTGACTCTTTAGAGTGTCTTCTGAAAAGTTGAGCAGCATCTCGATCATGGCCCTGTAAGGGCGAGTGGCGCTGGACTGAGAAATCAGACGATCACCCAGAATAACGTCGCACTGACTGAAAATTGTATTGAGGGGATAATTGATGAGCACTACACCGGCGTCGGGCGGGATGTCTGTCCCGTCCCTCTCCGTAATTTTCACCCTCAGATGGAGCATGGTGTTGTTCAGATCGAGATACTTTTCCCCATCTAAGGGGATGAAAAATTCAGTGGGAGAGTTGTTGTTCAGCGCAGAGAGGGGTTGGCACTCTTGGTATTTTTTATCCTCTATGGATAATTGGGTCATGGGAGCCGAAAATAGATCCAGTTCGGCCAGGGTGCATTCGGCAGATTTCCTGTGTAAGAGAGACATTTTTTTTCCTCTTTTTCTTTTCTTCTAAAATATGTCTGAGCTCCGCTGGGGGATCGTTCTCTTTCTGCCGCCGGTCTTGACTGATTTGGTTTTGTTAAGATTCAGAAGTTAAGGAGAGATCTAGGAGGAAATCCAAATAACACACTGACCCTGCCAGGTGGAGTGAAACGATGATTGTAATGACCACACGCAACGTGGGGAGATGGTACGCTGTACGCAGACAGCATCAGATCTCTGCCCAGCAATGACACAGCAATGCTTTTATATCATCGAGGTATTTTTAATGACACCCTCTCTATGTCAGCACATGCATCAGTTTCAAAACCACAAATGTTCTGTTAACAACTTTTAACACAGTTTGAAAAGAACATCGCCTCGTCCATCTCCACGGCAGGCGCTTCCCCACAACTCGCCTTCGCTGTCACTTATGTCTGGAACAAACTGTCACGTACGCAGGCACAATTTTGCAGTTGCAAGCAAAACATGATTAAACTTTCACCCATAAGTGAGTCTATCTAAGATGTGTGTGTATGTGTGTGTCAGCCTCTACTTGCACTTTGTTTCACCTCTCACCTCACCAGCTAAACCTTATAACCTTTCCGCCAGACAGAAGGCAAGCACGGACACTACTGAAACTATAGGTGTACTATGTTGAATAAATGTTTTAATCAAGAACCTCTACTAAAAGCTTAATCAAAAGATATAGATACATAAAAGATACTAAAGAATAACCTGATTGTTCATAACCTGCTCAAAATAACTTGCACTCAGACTCTGCTTTCGGTTTCACTTCCTGCAAAGCATGCCCTGCAAACCTGCAGTTTCCTGTCAGCCTGCAACTCAATGTTTCACACACTGAAGTCTGGACTTCAGTGTAAAAGTATAAAAACATTCAAAAGCATTTAGGATTATAGATTAAACTGAACAGTTTAAAATGGTTCTCACTGAACCTGTAATAAAGACTAATATAATACCAATATGTTTGAACATCTGAATGCAATATCAAAACTGTTATTAATGAAATGGTAATGATGATTATAAAAAATAGCAGCAAATAATAGCAGCAAAATATCCCTATACTCTACACTTTTTGCTCTGGGTTTTTTATTTTTAACCCACTCGGCCGGAGGGCGTTTCCTCTTCCTGCGGGACAGGACCATCATGCCTCCCGCGCTCTCCTGCCGGGGCTCGGTCAGCTTCCCCATCACTCTTTTCACGGTGTCTGTAGCGCTGTTGGTGGCGACGGTTTTCAGGTGAGGTCTGGCTATGGCGAACCCCGTTTTGAAGACAGGAGATACAAAACAAAACAGCCTGGAGAAGATGGACCCTATCCCTCTGTCGTACATCACGGGGGCTCCGTAAAACCCCGGCAAGGATACGCCCACCGGTCCTTCATAATAACTCACAAAATGGTGAAGGTCCTGAGGGAGACGCGCCGCCATTCTCAAGTGGCTTTAAGGTGCCGCTTGAAGATCGTTTTCCCGTAAACAAAATCCACAAACCTCTCGCGGTCCATTTTTCCGGTCTCCTCTTCCACACGCTTTTATTTTAAAAATCAGTGGGTTTATTTATTTGTTTTATTCAATAACCAGAGACCTGTTTAAACATACTTTTTTGTTCAAAACCAGAGATGAAAGCTTTAAGAAACAGATGAAATACATGTTTTTTGATTTTATTTATTTTTATTCAAAACCAGAGACTTTAACATGCAAAACGGGAATACATTTTTTTTTTTCAAAACCCTGAGATAAACACGCTTAAAGAATCAAACGGGATACATGTTATTTAAAACTCGGATAAATACACGAGTTAAAGGTGCGCTTTCTTTTTTTTCATTCAAAAAACCTGAGATAAACATGCTTTTAAAAGTGCGCTAAATGCAGGATGATCAGCGTTTTTTATTCAAAACCCTGATTTATGCTTTAAGATACAGGATTTTTTTTAAAAAAAGCAATAAATGCATGTTTTAAAAAGTGAGGTAGGATTTTAAGAAACAGGATACATGATCTACATGAGGAAGATCCTCTTCTTCTTCTTCTGAAGCTTTTTCTGCCGGGGGGAAATCTACTTTCTTCTCCATTTCAACAGAGGAATCCTCTTTCTCCGGAGTTTTTTCAGTTGGGGGAACATTTTCTTTATCCTCATCTCCTTTCTCCTCATCATCCTCCTTTTCCGAAGCTGGGGGATCATTTTCTTCTAAAGTTTTTTCAGATGTGGAGAAGATTTTTCAGATGTGGAATGGAGAATCATCCTCATCGGAGGAATCATCCTCATCGGAGGAATCGTCCTCTACAGGGGGAGCCTGTTTGTCCAGAGTTTTTTCAGCAGCGGAATGGGGAGGAGAATCAACCTCTATTTCAACAGAGGAATCCTCATCAGAGTTTTCAGCAGCCTCTGCAGGGGATTCTCCCGCTGAGTCAGAAGGAGAAGAAGGGGGAGGAGGAGGATTATCCTCCTCTCTCCAGCATCTTTTAGGAGCATCATCTTAGTCTTCTGGAATAGGAAAATCCTCACTAGCCTCTCCGATAGCCAGCGCAATCAGCAGCTTCAGCACGGCCCAGTCACCGGAAGTCAGCTTCACAAGGTTGCTCAATTCCATCAAGCTTTCTCCTTCATTAAGCTGATAGAACCAAAGCTCTTCCAGCTCGTATTTGACAATGATCCTAGCCTGGTGAGATCGATTCTTTACTTTGAGTTCTGCTCATTTACAACGCTGTGCGTTTGGCAAAGACGAAACAGCCAGGTCGGTGGACTCGCTGATCCTGTGTCAGCGAAGAGCAGGCACACTTTGCTCACACGGTTGCTGCAACAGTACTTTCAACAGCTGCAGCTCTCCTGCTGTCAGCCATACATATCACCACCACCAAACCTGCAGCGGCATCGCAGAACACGCCCCGCCGGGGACTCATCCGGCTGAACCTACTCCCCACTCCGTGAGCAGGGGAGGGAACTGGCCCGGACCATCGGCGCCCCATGCCCCGGCCCAGCGACGGGGAAGTGTCCACTCTGGCGGTCGCCCGCACCTCCAGCGGAAGCCCTGGAGCAGCCGCTGCTGTGGCAAGCAGCGGTGTGGAAACATCAGGCATGGAAGTGAGCCGGGGCTCACAGGCAGCTGGACAGACGGCCATGCAGCGTGCCGGCCTCAGTTGGAAGTGGCCGAAGCGGACAGCACGGAGCCCTCGGGCGTGGCATGACCCCCGTGCACCTTGACTTCCATCTCCAGCTTGGCAGATCCCGCTGGCGCGCCATCCTCCGGCTCACCCCGAGCCGCGCGCTGTCCACCTTTACAGTTATCACACGGGTGCTGTAACAGTACATTCAACGTCTGCAGCTCTCCTGCTGACAGCCATACACATTAACACCAAAAACAACAATAGCACAAGCAGCGCACAGGTTTTGAGGCATGATTGTAGATGCCGTGAAGGTGAGTCACTCTCACCTGCAGCGGCATCGCAGAACACGACCCGCCACAATAATAAAGCATTTTTAAAGTAATTATAAATAAATTATTTCTCTTAATTATGTCCTGGGTTTTAACTATTTAATAATAAAAAGGGAAACATCACAAAAAACACTTGAGGTCATGAAAATTAATTGCGATTTAGCAATTCAATAACGCATCCACCTTATTTATTGAAAAGTATCGGTATTGGTATCGGCGATACTGGCCCGTATTTAATTGATATCGAATCGATACCAAAATATGCAGTATCGCACACCACTAAAAAACGGCGTTTTATAAGAAAAAAGGCTCGAACGCCCTCTCCGCCTGTGAGCAAAAACATACCCCACCCCCACCCTTTCCTATTCATCCAAAAAAGTATCATGTCGACCAATCAAAAAATTATATAGCAAGTTGTTAAGAAACGGGGGGAAGTTTTAGGAGTGACAGCGGTGTTTTGAGATGTGAGAGATTTGCGACGTTTAACGCAAATATTGTGTAGTGAGTGTGTAGTGTAGACGATAGTTTTGTTGTGTGTGTCAGAACAACGAGGCGACTGCTGAATGTTACAGGTGTTACAGGAGTGATACATCTCCTGTTGTCAGGCCTGCAGGTATCAGGCTGTTGTTGTCCTTTATCTCATAGTGGACAGAAATTATTTTTTGGAGTGGCACAAATAATTTGTGTGGCATCAAATTTGATGCAGAACAGCTGATTGTTCTGTAAATAGTTTGAAATGTTTATTTAAAAATGCCTTGGCTGCATTTTAAAAAAAAAAAGCTACAAAAAATTATGTTGTTTGCATAACTCAGTTACCTTTTATTGAAAAAGTAACCGAGTTATGCATAATTATAATTATACATACAATTAATATATAATTAATTGCCCAGCATTGGTCATTATATATTGTATTTTGCCGACAGAGAGTTACCGGACTGTCTCACAGACCACAGACTAATACTCATAATACAAGTCAGAGCTTTATAAAAAAAAAGTAAAAAAAAAAAAAAAAGTTATGTTTTCGAAATTGGAGTTCAAGTTATTTTTACTTCCAATAGTGTTAACATACTACACAGGTCAATGACTTGATTTTTTTAAACTTTCATTGTAAGTTGGCTAAAGCAGTTCATTAACCCTTTAAGACCTACCATAGAACCAAGTCCGCCAGAGCTTATATTATATATTTACATGCTGTAGTGCCATTTTTGGGAGCATTTCAAGTTGATATACATCAATACAACCATTATAGCCCAAATTTTAATAATATGTATGCATTAAGTGCATAGTAAGTACATAAATAAAATTGAAAATCGTTTTTGTTTTCTTAACATATATTTCTAGTTAGAGAAATTTAAGAGGGTTATCCCTCAAAACTGTAAATACAAAAAAGTTGCACAAACTAGTTTCCCACCACAGGAAATTTATTTTAATTGTCTTCATAGTTTTATTTTTGAAATACACCAATTTACATATACTGCAGGAAAAACGAAAATAAATATTATAATGCAAATTTGCAAAAAAGCAGCATATGCATCAAAATAAACTATTTCCAGCAGTGCAATATGAGTCCTAAGCATCCCAGAAACGACACAGAAAGTCATAAAGTCAAACATAACTTTCAAAAACACCAGTATAGGCTCATGAGGCCCTGGTGGTAAAAAAAACTACATTTCCGCAAAGTGACGTCACTTCCGGTTTCGGGCAGGTCATGGCGGATATGCGAGAGTTCAAGCTGATGGACGTAGGAAGTGTTATGAACAGCTGATCGGATCGGCAAAGCGTGTTTCTGGAATATTATGTTTTTGTTGCTACAAGCGCTTTTTATGCAGTTTTTGCAAAGCTATATGTGAAAGGAAACTGTGACCTAGGACAAGCTGATGGCATAAGATGTAAGTACAACTCCTCCAGTTTCATATGCAAAAAAAAAAAATCGCGCTAGCTTACGTGGTTGCAGTGCTACAGGGATTTAAAAATAGTTACGCAAAACGGAGCGTGTCCGCTCCGACCGGCTTTAAAGGGTTAAAAGTAGTCTAACATAAATGTAAATGCTGTAATTTGATTATTTTAATAAACCATGTAACTTGGAAGGATTAGATGCCGGAGTGACCACAGTGCACACGTCTGCTGTCGCTCACAGTGGTCCAAGGGATCGCTCAGGGAGTTTGTGTGTTCGCTCCGACACGTGAAAAATTAGAAGGAACAATGGCGCCGGCCCCCTCTGTTTTTATTCTCTTCCCTCCACAGACCCCCTCCCTCTCTGATCCACCCAGGATCCAGCCCTCCTTTTTTCCCCCACCGGATGTGATTAGTCACACATATGGAATCCATTAGACACTTCCGTAGTACCCCCCTCCCCTCACCGGATGCAATTCATCTCGCTAATGGATCATATTACACACATCTGGAATCGATTAGTCACTTCCGGAGTACTTCCGGTAGGGTCAAAAGGTCAAGGCTAGGGCCATCAATCAAACTGATGACACAAGCTGTATAGCTATTCTCTCTGTCAGACAAGTATATCAGTATATCTCATTCTATTCTGATGAGCATTAAGTATAATTAAATATTGGCAAAATCACATATGATTTTATGTTTTATGGCTCCAGATTTTGTGTTTTGTGTGATTCTGTGTTTAACCACTCTTTCATTTGAAATAATGTATAATGATGGGTTGGTGACACATTTCTTATCTTCATCAAATTCCTACAGATGCAAATTCAGACATTAGAACAGTGGTTTTCATTACTCATTTTTTATTTCCCATATTCACCAAACTTATAGTTTGACTTTTCTTTGATTAAAAATAAAGATGATTTACAACTAACAGGAAAATTTCTGTCTTAGCAGTTTGATCATTTTTACCACATGAGGATGGATGTTAAGATCATCAGATGTGATGTCAGGAAGAAGCCGGGGGGCTTTAATCTCTTTGTCTCACGGCTCTGAACACTTGGGGTTCTCAAATAGTTTGGACGAAGGTGTTGAAATAGTTGAAAAAGTAGTAAACATAGGAAAGTTTGCACTGTCACTTTTTCTTTGTCTACTTCTTCTATTTCATCAGTGAGACAGAAAATTTTAACCCTTGGATGCACAACCTACCAATACCTACACTCTTTCACGAGTGGGGTCAAAAATGACCCCAATTGGAAACAATGCATTTTGCTATAAACTCGGTTGTTATTCTTCAAAATCTTTAAAACAAAGAGTTGTAATATTTTCATATTTGAGGTATTCTTCATAAAACATGTTTGTGACATGAGGCCCTTTGCCTTTTTATTTATTTTTTCATTGATTTTAAGAAATTGCAGTTTTTGTATCCTTGTATCACTTTTGTATGACTATAAATCATGTATGTTACTGTGTAAAAATTAATTCTTGATCCATCAGAAGTGTAAGTGGCTCAGTCAGAGTTGCTAAGAATGAAACTTTCATAGAAGATTCCATAGGAACTGCTTGGGGTCATTTTTGACCCCACTTGTGGAAGAGTGGGGTAGTGATACAAAAACTGCATTTCTTTTAAATTAATGAAAAAATAAATAAAAATGCAAATGGCCTCATGTTACAAACATGTTTTATGAGGAATACCTGGAATATGAATATATTACAACTTTTCATTTTAAAGATTGTGAAGAAAAACAACCCCTGGGGTCATTTTTGACCCCACGTGTGCATCTAAGGGTTAAAAGGAGGCTTACTAAGCCCGCTTTTAGCGTCATTCCTTCAGCACTTTGGTGATGTTTAATGGATATAGGTTCAAGTGAAACAGACAAAAAATACATATATCAATGACCTGGATCACCTGTTGAGAAAGAAAAAAAGAGAAAACAAGCAAAAAAACAGAGCCATATAATAAACAACATCATCACAATGATCTACGTGAATATAACAGTAAGTACTAAATATTGAATATTATTGTGCTTTACATTGGATCGACAGCGCACAGTGTGCTTTGTGGTAGGAGCCAAAAAGGGTGTAGTTTGTGTCTGTGACCACCCGTTTGTACACCTGTGTGCATTTTCCAAGATGGCGCCGGTGTCTATGGCTGGCCGTCTTTACTCTCGCTCTCGCCTGCATCTGCCTCTTTGCTCTTTACCTTCTCTGTCCCGGCTTCTGGATTATGGCATAGTACTTTTTATTTTCTTTATATTATGCTCATCAGGTGGCTGTGCATTATTAACATACGACCGGCAAACACTCCTAGACCTCCGGTTCTCCTATTCACATCACTTCGATCGACACTGGACTCTGGGACTTGCCGCCCCACTACCACCAGACTCCCCCACTTGCTTTCCCTGCCTACCCCCTTTTAATCTTTATAAGAAACGATACAGGAGATACAGGAGACGCGGTAAAAGGAGTGGATTCCGTGTGCGTATGAAAGCTCACCTTGAAGCACGGGCTACGGTGTACCCATATGCTTCCGGGGACTCACTACGATCTCTCCGTACAGTCTCCAGTGATCGCCCCGTCGCTAAACTGCTTGGCCACCGGTGGATTTGCTCCGTCTCACAGCAAGCTTACCCAGCCCTCCCAGCGGCATGCCTCCCTGCTCGGACCTGGATCGCCCCGCACAGACGTAGTGTCAACCACAGCAACCTCAGAGCCCTGCGACGTGCTACTCGTGCGGATGTTACGCCCTGGACACGGATGGCTCTTTTCAATGTCAGGTCGCTGGTAAATAAGACCTTTGTGTTAAACGACTTTTTCTCCACCATGAGCCTCGATGCTCTCTTTCTGACGGAGACCTGGATTCGCCCTGGTGAGTCGCTTCCTTTTTCTGAGCTTCTCCCCCCGGACTGTGTGTTTTTTAGCTCTCCGAGGCTCACCGGCAGAGGCGGCGGTTTAGCCTCGGTCTCTAAATGCAAATACAAAGTCCGACAGTTACCCTGTTCTTCCTACATCAGTTACGAGGCTCAACTTCTGGAGATGACCGCCACGCGAACTTCTCTGATTGTTTTGGTTTACCGGCCACCCAAATACAATAAGACTTTTATTCACGAATTTGCTGACCTTCTAGGTTCAGTTATTTTTAAATATGACTGTGTGCTTATTATGGGTGATTTTAACATTCATATCTGTTGTAATGATGATCCGTTAGCCAAAGACTTCCTTGCATTAACGGACTCTTTTAATCTTGCCCAGTGGGTTAATCAACCAACCCACGCTAGGGGCCACACCCTTGACCTGGTTTTTTCATATGGCTTGGACATTAGCATTAAGGACATAAGCAATGTAGGCATTTCTGATCACTTTCCTGTTATCTTTGATGTAAACTTATGTACTTCTGAACTTCACCCTGATGCTCTCCTACGCCCTACACGTATAATTAATTCTGGAACTGTGGAGAATTTTTCAATGTCTTTTTTGAAACTTGCCTCTTCCATTCCTGATTGTTCCCTGGCTTCCACGACCGATGACTTTGCTAGCACCTTTTTTTCCACATGCTCCTCCATCCTCAATACTGTTGCCCCTGTTAAAATGAAGCACCCTAGATCCTTTTCCCGATGCTGGCTAAACGATTCTACATGTGCTTTGCGACGTGTGTGCCGCAGGGATGAGAGAAGATGGAAGAAAGATAGACTCCAGGTTTCTTATGATATCCTGCGTGCCAGCCGGTTGCAATTTCAACTTGCTGCCAAAATGGCCAAAGCTGCCTTTCTGTCCAAAATTATTCTTACTCATGGTCACAACCCCCGATCCCTCTTTAATGTTTTCAACTCATTGGTTAACCCCTGTCCTGAAATGCCACTGGCGTGCTCTCCTTCTCTCTGTGAAATTTTTTTAACTCATTTTATTTGTAAAGTCTTACATCTTAAGTCCTCGCTCCCTTCAGTGCCGAGTTTTATTCCCACCCCTGGTTGTTCATCATCATTTCAACAGTTTGAGCCGGTGTCACTCCATACTCTCAAGCAATTTATTGACCAATCAAAGAACACCTCTCCTGCCTATGATATCCTTCCATCTCGTTTAGCTAAGGATTGCTTCAGTGTAATTGGACCCAGCATCCTATCTCTAATGAATATTTCACTACTTGCGGGCTCTGTTCCTTTAGCCTTCAAACACGCTGTTGTCCAGCCCGTTCTTAAAAAAAGGAACCTTGATCATAACGATCTTGGGAATTATAGGCCGATTTCTAAGCTTCCATTCCTGTCTAAAATACTGGAGAGGATCGTTCTTTCACAACTCCAGCCATATTTGGATACGAATGGCATCTATGATAAATTTCAGTCTGCTTACAAACCCTGGTATAGCACTGAAACTGTCACGGTTTGCCGAGGCAAGCCGTGTGGAGATAAATTAGGACCCAAAAAGCAGCAACTCAGGTGCAGGTGAGGATTTATTAAACAGGGGTGATAAACTGAAGTGGAGACAAACAAAAGCGACGGGGGTGAGCATGAACTACAAAAACCTAAACTGGGAAAACTAACAAAACAAACCAGAAACGAAGAAGCAGGGAGGTCCGGGGAAAGACACATGGAGAGACGCAGGGAGACCGAGGGGAAACAACACAGACGAACCAGCCATGACTACGACAGAAGACAAGACTTAAATACACCCAGAGAAACACAGGGAGATTGCACACAGGTGGAGGACACAGCTGGGAATGATTAACATGACGAGACCAGGGAGGCAAACTGAAAACACTCACATAAGACACAGACCTTCACAATAAAACAGGAACTTACACATGCAAGGACACAGACTAAGGAACGCGGACTTGACACAGGAACACACGGGCAGCACAGCGTAAACACTAAACAGAGGAAGAACAGAACCAAAATCACAATAATAGAAAACACAAAACGCTGGGTCAAAAGGACCCAGGATCATGACAGAAACGGCCTTGCTCAGAGTCCTCAATGATCTCCTTCTGATTGCCGACTCCGGACGCTCTTCAGTCTTGGTCCTACTAGATCTATCCTCGGCCTTTGATATGGTAGATCATAACATCCTATTAGCGAGGCTTGAGCACACAGTTGGCATTGGAGGTGCCGCCTTAGATTGGTTTAAGTCATACCTCTCTAATAGGTCCTTCTCGATTAATTTTGGCCCTTATTTCTCCTCTGCTGCACCTGTCTCCTGCGGCGTGCCTCAAGGATCTGTCCTTGGCCCCCTGCTCTTCTCATTGTATATGCTGCCCTTAGGCACAATCTTTGAGAAGTATAACATCGCACATCACTGTTATGCCGACGATATACAGATATATTTCAAGCTAACTGATGATCCCTCTATGTCTCTCCATGGCTTCTTCGAGTGCATGCGTGAGGTCAAAAATTGGCTCGCAGGTAACTCTCTTATTCTAAACGACAGGAAAACGGAAATTATCGTGTTTGACAGTAGAGTCCCCCGTGGCCAACTTTGTGACGCCCTCGGTTCCTTTAACAGTTTCCTCACCGACACTGTTAGTGACCTGGGTGTATTTTTGGATAGCTCGTTTAAGTTCAATAAACAAGTGTCTTCTGTTGTTAAATCTTGTTTCCATCAATTGCGTCTTATTAGCAAGGCCAGACATTATATTCCACATAGTGACCTTGGAAAGCTTATCCACGCCTTTGTGACATCTAGGTTGGATTATTGCAATTCACTTTACTTCGGTCTTAACTCTACTCTCCTCCATAGACTTCAAATTGTTCAGAACGCAGCTGCTCGTCTCCTTACTAGTAGCGAGCGGCGTGTTTCTATCACCCCTGTCCTTGCTGATCTGCATTGGCTTCCCGTTAAGTACCGCATTCAATTTAAAATCTTGCTGCTTACTTACCGAATTGCCAACAATATAGCACCAAGCTACCTTACCGAGCTACTTAGATCATACACCCCTACTAGAGCGTTAAGATCATCTTCCCAGTCACTCTTGGTACTCCCGAGATCACGGTTGAAGACTAGAGGTGACCGCGCGTTTGCCTTGGCTGCACCCGTTTTATGGAATAACCTCCCCATCGCTATACGCGAGTCTGATTCCATCCATTCCTTTAAATCGCGGTTAAAAACCCACCTATTTAGCCTCGCCTTTTCTACCAGTTAGTCCTGCTTGATAGTCAGCCTAACGCTTTTCTTATCTTCGGCTTATTCTTAATTATTTTAAATTCATTTTTAATTTTGACTGTTTTATCCTTCACATTTTGTTTTGCTTTCTTTTATGCTTTTATATGCAATTCTTTTGCCTTGTGTGTTTTAATGCCATTCAATCTGCCAGCTCGTTTTGGTACCTTACCATAGTCCTCATTCTCTCTGGTATTTCATCTCACCCTTTTGAATGTTAAGCACTTTGGAACACCACTGGTTTTTAAATGTGCTATATAAATAAAGTTTGTTGTTGTTGTTGTTGTTGTTGTTGAGCGCGCATATATTTAAAAGGTTCCTTCATGTAATGATCTAGTAGAGGGTGTGGGGAGCCATAGCCCCATCCTGCAGGGCATGAAGCAGGTATGGAGGAGATTCAGGCTCCAGACATCCAGAGGCCCTCAGAGCACAAGAGACCAAGGAAGACCAACGGAGGGGCAACCGTGCTACTCTCCCGGAAAGAGCTGAGGAGAGCCCCAGATGAGGGGTCACTCAGCAGCCGCGGAGCAGAAGCCGGGGGGGTGCGCAGTGACGTGCCCGTGAGCTCCGCCAGCAGCCAGCTGTGCCAGAGTGAGGCCTGGGGCTCGATCACTCTCTGGTCTCTCACTTCCAAGTCTCTGTTAGTACATGTAGATGCTAAAAATGACAGCCTCAACATGGCATTTAATCTGTTATTAGAATCAATTCTCTCAAAATGTAAAAAAAACCCACCCACCACTTTAATCACACTCTAGAACTTGTTTTAACATATGGAATAGAAACTGAGCATTTAACAGTGTTTCCTGAAAACCCTCTCCTGTCTGATCATTTCCTGATAACATTTACATTTACAATAATGGATTACACAGCAGTGGGGAGTAGACCTCATCGCACTAGATGCTTTTCTAAAAGTGCTGTAACTATGTTTAAGAGTATAATCCACCCACTGTTATCATCTTCAATGCCCTGTACCAACATAGAGCAGAGCAGCTACCTGAACGCTACTCCAACAGAGGTCGATTATCTTGTTAATAATTTTACCTCCTCACTACGTACGACTCTGGATACTGTAGCTCCTGTAAAAAATAAGGCCTCATAATTCTCAAACACGTAGCCTAAATCAGATACCTCGTAAGCTGGAGAGGAAATTGCAAGTCACAAATTTAGAGGATCATCATTTAGCCTGGAGAAATAGTTTGTTGCTTTATAAGAAACCCCTCCGCAAACCCAGAACATCTTACTATTCATCACTGATTGAAGAAAATAAGAACAACGCTAGGTTTCTCTTCAGCACTGTAGCCAGGCTGGCTGTTGAGCCGACCATCCTTTTAACGTTAAGTAGTAATGACTTCATGAATTTCTTTACAAACAAAATTTTAACCATTAGAGAAAAAAACTTACTTAAAGTCATCTCACAGATGTAACATTATCTACAGCTACTTTCAGTACCACTGATATTAATTCACAGTCTTTTCATACAATTGATCTTTCTGAGTTAACTTCAGTAATTACTTCTCCAAACCATCAACATGTCTTTTAGACCCCATTCCCACAGAACTGCGCAAAGAACTCCTGCCATTAATTAATGCTTCAATCTTACATATGATCAACCTATCTCTAATGAGCTGGTTGTAGTTAAACCTTTACTTAAAAGGGAGTTTTTCCTTCCCACTGTCGCCAAAGTGCTTGCTCATAGGGGTTCATATGATTGTTGGGTTTTTCCATTAATGTATTATTGTAGGGTCTACCGTACAATATAAAGTGCCGTGAGGAGACTGTTGTTGTGATTTGGCGCAACTGGATAAATAAAATTTAATGGAATTGAAAATTGAATTCAATAGTTAGTCTGGCATGGGTGTGGTCGCTGGCTGGCTGCAGAGAGATGGTGGCGCAGTGAGCTCCGGGGGTGGCGCGGAGGCGGAATGAACAGGTGTCGCTGGGGACAACTGATTGAATTTGGCTCTTTTTATGTTGGAGTGAAAGTCGAGTAGGGCGGTGAGCGGACGTGACAGCGGAGCGGGAGTTTCTGAGTCCCCTGCATTTGTGCTGAAACCACAGTGAACATTGTTAATGAAATAAACATGCTGTCACCACACCCGTGGACTTGTGTATGTGTGTCGGGGTCCGACTTCACAGTTAGTTCTGCCTTAGGATCTATCTGCTTTTTTTTTTAATTACCAGCCAAAAATAAATGGCTCGCATTTTGCTATATTACCGTTTTGTTCTTTAAATGTCTGCATTTTGTCCTCCCCCTCCACACCGTCTAACAGACTTTGACACACTCCCATTACCATGGCAACCACCTCTTGCCCTCTGGTCAGGCCTGTATGAAGAGATCTGGAGGGGGAAAGGCAAAGGAAAGAGAGCTTCTCTAACCCTATAAATGTACAGCTCTGATTCCTCCAGCAGTGTCAGGCTTAAAGTTTTGTATGTTCTGGCACCATCACCAGTCCAGGCAGACCATCCCCTTCAAATTCCTCAGAGAAGGGGCTTTTGTCTGTGCCTGTTAGTATCAGAGTGTTCAGACTACCAAAACTTCTATACAATACACTGTGTGCACTAAAGGATGAAACAAATGTATGATACCAATTATGAGGTATATAGCCTTAAAGATTAAAAAAAGATACATTCCAACACCAGGGACTAAAAATAACAGGAGAAAAAGCAAACCATGGCATCTTATTGTTTTTAAGTTGTGTGTAGTCAATCAAAATAAACTATTATTAGTTCTTTATGGGAAAAGTAATAAGAAGGACAAGAGAATCTATATCTTTCTTTTTTTTCTGTTCATTCTATTTAGTATAATTGAATGATTGTACTCTGCAATAAAAATCAGTCAAGGAAATCTGACAAAAATGTATTTGAAACAATGAAGACTAAAGTAAAATGGGTCCTTTTTAAAAGGTATTTTTATCATTTTTCTTTTACCATCTCTTTTGTATACTCTCATATCAAACAGTAACTAAGAAGAATTCTGGAAATTATCATCATACCAACTTAATATTAATACTTGACTCTGGACAGGTCAGATATGTTGTTTTCTATTTAGGTATTTAAAAATGAAGAGAGATGAAAAATGAATTTGATGCTTTTGTCTACACCAATGAAAATGTAACACGTGACAAAGACTCAGAGACCATTTTGATTTAATGCTTAAGAGTTTAATGATGATGATGCAAAAGGAAAGAAATTAAAGATGTAAAAGGATGGAAAAGATAGTTCAGGGAGTTGGATGAAATTATTTGCTTCTTGGTGCGATGAACCATGCTTTCCATGAAAGACCAGGAATCATCTTCTTTTTCAGACCCAGATAAAAGTGGTGTCAATAGTGCGGCATATATCATTCATACACCTGATTCCTGTACACAGACACAAAAAAAACCCCCATTAACTGAAACCATGAGAAATGTATGCTGAGGGAAATATTTAGTTGGGTGTAAGAACAAAATAACCTGTATACTTTAAGAGCACTATATAAATATGCAATCTACGTTAAAAAGAAGAATACAGTGCATATACCATTTTTCATATCAAACAACCAACAGTAATATAACAGTTGTTATAAAATATTAAAAGAAAGAAAGAATGTGGTAAATCAAAATCACAGTTTTTATCCATGTCATCTTCAGAAAACCCTACCTGCCAAAGTGCATGGTACCACCACTCTGACCTCCGCCTATGTTGTTGGTACCACCAGACTGATATCCACCCCAGATGCGGGGAGACAAACGTCTGCCCCATAAGCTTCTCTTGTCTAGAAGATGCTCTTCTGAAGAGAGGCAAGTTACACTTTAGTAAAAATTTATTACTTTTCTGTATCTTTTAAAACATTTTGTAGTTTTCTTGTATATGAATGGTTTTCTTTTTTTTAATTCTATGGACACAATTTTAATTTTAAAATGTATATGTTTAATTGAATATTTTACCATATGAAATATATAATTTTAGATATAATTTGCAAATATATAATTTATAATTTTGAAATGACACAACATTTGTACTACAAACTTAGCTACATTAAAGGAGGCCATTGACGTGTTCCTCTTCCATTCAGCATCACAGAACTGTGGTTAATTTTTGTGTCAATTTTTAAAACGTTGACCAACCTGATGTCTTATCCTCTTCCCCACTCTCACCCCCTTCTTCTTGAAAAGTGTAACTTATATTAAAACATCATATCTTGACTTTGATTGTTAAATTTCCATGTATTATATTGTACTGTCATTTTGATGACTATATACACACATTATGTACATTATACTCACCAGCAGTATTGATCAGAGGGATCATTACACAAAGAAGTGCAAACACAATCAGCAGCTTCATGGCGATGTTTAATATCACTGTGAAAAAACAGAAGGCATCAAGACATGATTCGTTCAAAAAAATAGGATAGAAGAGATTTTGTAGCAGACCTTCTGGAGAATTTGCAGAATATTTGAAGAATAGACTTCTTTTCAGCACCAACACGTAGCTTTAGCCTTCCAGTGAGAAGGTGCTGAACAGCTGTAAGATCAGTGCTTATATACTGTTTCTTTTGCGCTTCAAAACTAGGAACTAACATTTAAAAAACTGACACGTGTATCATGTGATTCATGCTGGCCAGACTTTCATTGCATCTCTTTATTTCTTCACCAGAATAATTGCCTCATACTTCTTCTCCTTTCAGCTGCTCACTTTATTTTACAATGACTAGTTGACAAAGAGTCTTCACAGAGTATAACTACATAATACTTGATGTATTTAATTAGAATAAGAATAAGAATAGTAAAGCAAATCGGACAAAAATTAATTCCCATCGATGAAGACCATAATAAAATGTGTCCTTTTGAAAAGATATTTTGAGTCCTTTTCCTTTTCCGATCTCCTTTGCACACTCACGTATCAAACACTAGCTAAGATGAAATCTGGAAATGATCATTAGATGAACCTAATATTAATACTTTATCTTGGATGTTGTTTATGATTCTTTAGTAAATGATTTGAGCTCAATCAGATAACAGAATGTCAGACTTATTTTCTATTTAGGCATTTGCAAAATTAAAGAGTTAAAGGTGGATATATTTGATGCTTGGATCTAGACCAATGAAAATGTGACACAGACTCAGATTTAATGCTGAAGAGTTTAATGATGAAGATAATAAGAAAAGTTAATTATGGGAAATTAACTTTTGCTAAGAGCATTCTTTCCATTACACCTTCAGTTTGCTATTAATAGCCATTGCTATTAAAAGAAACAGTCCACCTTGCTTCATTCATTATGTAGCATTACAGCAAAAGAAAAGAATTATAAATGTAAAATGGGAAACAGTTCAGGGGGTTGTATGAGATTATTTGCTTCTACATTTCATGGAAGACCAGGAATCATCTTCTTTTCCAGACACAGACAAATGGGTATCGGTAGTGACAGTATATATCATTCATGCAGCTGTATCCTGTAAGCACCAAAAAACAAGATTAACTGAAACCATGAAAAATGTATACTAAGGAAAATATTTAGTTGGATGTAACAACAATATGAAGTGTGCACCTTCACTGTCATGGGCCTGGGTCTGGTGTTATTTTTGGGAGTAGTGAATATGATAAAGTCTATTAGACTATCTGGAGGAAGGAAACACTGCTTAAGAGAGGATTGCAGAAATGTGTGGAGGGAGCAGAAGACTGATGTACATAAGCACCAAGGAGGACAAACACCACGGACCACGGAGGAGAATCACTGCACTGGGATTGGGAATGTGTGCATGGAGGACTCACACACAGTGTGAATTGTTGGTGCTGTTTTTTGTTTGTTTCATTGTAAATAAACGCGCTGTCTTCATTCAGAAAGTCCTACATTTAGGTCCTGAGATTCACAACACTAAATAAACACGTGTTTTTGTTTAAAAAAAATTATAATAATATAGTATTAGTATTTTCGTGTCATTCTGTACTGTTTTTCATTCTAAACAAATAATCATTATTTGGGAAGGTGTGGATATTGTCACTGCCCCCCCTCAAAAATCAGTGCTCGTTACACTTTCTTTCAATATTTACCTGTATTGCTCATGTGTAGGCAGTGCTCGTTGTGGCGAGCATTGTTAGGCTCTCCACGACACCAGTATGTAAATCTGAACGGAGTTCCATCGATCCAAAACCAATGATGCTCCTATAAAACAGAACAAAATAGGCATAAATACTAAGTACATAAAGACAATATTATCAAAGTGTAATGTTCGATAGATAGATTTATCTTTGTATGGCCCTTTCACTCTGAACGCATAAAATCCGTGCAAATATTTTGTGCTTTTAAATATTTTTTGCACTGACCTTCTCTCAATGCAGCCGTTCACACCAATCGTAATTTCACTGAATGAATTTGCAGCATTTATTTTTTCAAACAAAGTTTTGATTTTTCCAATGTTTTGGATGCGAATATATAGACCTGACCAATCAACTCACTGTATTGGCAACAAGCGAACTGATAGCTCAAATCACTCACCTATACTGAAATTATAATGACATCTATACCACTTCACAATTATGTGCTACTTTGTGTTGGTCTATCACAGAAAATCTCAATAAAAAACATTTAAGTTTGTGCTTGTAAGGTGACAAAATGTCTAAAGTTCAAGAGGAATGAATACGTTTTCAAGGCACTGTATGTACCAAAGCAACTCTGTGTTTCAACTCCTAGTTCAAACCATAATAATCTTCCTGCTGCTGTCTTCTCGTGACAATTGGATGAACCGGGATCTCCATTCTTGCTTCGCTCATTGAGGAAGATCAGAACCAGCTCATCATTGCGTTATGTAAACTTTTCATTTTTTTTATTGTCCTTTTTTTGAGGACAAATTTTCTGCAAAAACGCAATGTGTCCGGTGTCCATACTGGCTATACGTGAAGTTCGGATCCGTAAAATTATGAATTTTATGTTGTTTTTACGCAACGCCTTCAATGTGTTCAGTGGCCTTAAGCCCTCGTATAATGATCAGTAATATACCTTTTGAACATCAGAGCCTCCAAGCCACACTGTTCCAAAAAATAGTAATGTCAAAGTATCTTAATGTAATTTTTTACAGTTTTCTACTGTCTTTCTAGGATATCATTCAATTTACATAAGTAGACTGTGATCTTACATGTCAAAGGTAAAATAACATAACATCAATGTAAATATAGTAAAACACAATTTACTTGTTTTTCAAATATATTTTTTTGTACATATGCATATTTAGATCGTAAAAATACATCCAGAAACAGCTAGTTTTCTCCCATCATGCCTTGGGACATGTGCTACTGTTTAGATGTTCTTGTTTTATTGTTTATGGTTAGTTACTTTTAACTGTTATCTTGAATGTTGTGTTTACGCCGTGGTGCAGAGTCACTGACAGTTGTTGTTTTGTAGCGGGATGTCACTCATGTATCATGAGTCAAATCAAATCAAAATTTATTTATATAGCACATATTAAAACAACAGTGTTGACCATAGTGCTTCACAGTCAGTAAAAGCATGAGACAATTAAAACAAACAATAAAAGAGCACAACAAACAATAGGTAACAACACAACAAGCTAGACCAGCCAACTAGACAGAATCAAAAGCCAAAGTAAAAAAAAAAAAGTTTTAAGACGTGATTTAAAAGACTGGATAGACTCGGCAGTACGAATATAAACAGGGAGGTTATTCCAGAGTCTAGGTGCCACGGATGCAAAGGCCCGGTCACCTTCGGAAATCTGACGCAATTGGTAAAAGCTGTTTTTTACCACAGTGGACACCTGTTTCTCAAGTTTAAAAGAGCCATCCAGGAACACTCCGAGGTTTCTTACAGTTTGCGAGAGATGGCTAGCGAGAGGGCCTAGGGCATCAGCTAACTGGTCTGGCGGAGATGACTACCAAAGACTATGATTTCGTTCTTATTCTCGTTCAATGTAAGAAAATTATGTGATAACCAAATTCTAACTTCATGCAAGCAGTTGAACAGAGGTTGCAAAGAAGCAGTCACATCGGATTTCAAAGGTGAATAAATCTGGATATCATCGGCATTGAGATGTTGTACTTTCTAAAAATTAATCCCAACGGCAACATGTACAAAGAGAAAAGAGCAGGACCGAGCACGGACCCTTGAGGCACATGAGTGACTTCTGTTCTGCTGTTGTTGAACCTTGAGGCACATGTAAGCACCAGAAAGTGTTTAAATAAAGAGCTCCCCCTACCTGCTTGGGGTTGAATAACAAGCTCAATCTCTCTCTTTGAGCTTCTTAGTTAAGATTCCTTTGCATGCCACAATGTAAATCAGTTCACGGCCACGCTGTGCTAATTAGATTTAAAAAATAAATAAAGTTAGAGGTAGGAAATGCAATTAATATAAATCTCAAAGTATTCACAACATTCCTGAACAAAAATAGGCCTCTGCACCTGGGGTGAGGGTGTGGCCATGAAAAAAATGTGATATGCCATTGGATGTTGGGACACATAATAACATGACGCTAAGCATCGGCCAATGAATGTGAACTAACAACAACAAGGTCGCGGGTATGGCTGCGACCGTAGGAAAGAATCGTGCATTTTACAGTTTTGTTCTGTTCTTCTAGAATATCATTAAAGTTACGTAAATAGACTTTGACTTCCCATTTCAAATGTAAATTAACGTCAAATCACTGTAATGTAATGAAACATAATTTTCATGATTATTAAATGTATCTGTCTGTACACATGCATATTTAGATTGTTAAAATACATTCACAAATGTATCATGGTTTCACAAATATCTGTCCGTTATTTGAAAGTTTGAACTGTTGAATTCAAATGTAATGCTATGGTAAAGTATATAACATGATTCCTATAAGCTTGTGTTACATCACATAAGTATTATTATCAAGAGTTGGCAGTTTGCCTTGTGATCAGAAGGTTGCCGGTTCGAGCCCCGGCTCGAACACTCTCGGTCGTTGTGTCCGTGGTCAAGACACTTCACTTACTAGCGATGGCCAGAGGAGGCCGATGGTGCGATACGGCAGCCTCGCCTCTGTCAGTCTGTCCCAGAGCATGCAATCCCTTATTAGTTAAACCAACTGTTAACTGTATATTTCTGGACATTTATGTATTATTATTCATGTTGCCACATTCATTGACCTTGTTTATAGGTAATTTCATTGTTTGATCACGTTACAATGTTCCTAATTTAATGTCTAAAAGCACTTGGAAAAGGCAGAATCCCATGTAACATTAGCGCAACAAACTCTATTTTCACTACTGAAAATGACCGTATTTCTATAGGACAGTTATTTTCTGTTATTTTACGGTCGTATTTTGGGATGTTTTCATTTCCTATTTATAGATGATTTCACTGTTTAATGACATTAACATGTTCTTAATTTAATGCACTTGAAAAAGGCGAGATCCCATGTCAAATTAGTGCAACTAATTGTATTTTCATTACTGGAAATAACAATATTTTTATGCGGGAGTTAATTTCTGTAATTATACGGTCGTATTTTGGCGCCCCAGCTGCCGGAATATCACCGTTTTTTCAAGACACTTTTTCTAACAGTGCATGTAAGTGGGTAACTGTGAGTACCACGATATATGACCCTTATATGAAGGCTACGTACAGATGCCAGGTTTGCATGCATGGACTGACAGTATCTCTATAATGGAAAACAACAGACAGAAGAATTTCCAATGTAAACAAAAGTAAACTGTTAAAGTAAACAAAAACAGGATACATGGAAAATCCAAATCACTGTTTTTACCTGAGCATGAGCCCAATCCAAGCGATAGCGAAAATAGCGGAAGTATCGGTTGCCATACCTAGTCCAACCCCGATACTTGTACCAGTACCATCTGTTTTCAACAAGATGCTCCTCTGAGTACAAGCAAATAATGCTTGAGTAAAAATGAATAACTTTCCTCTATCTGTTAAAACATTTTAGCATTTTCTTGTATTTGCATGGTTTTCTTTCTTTTTATTCTATAGACACCCTTTGAATTTTAAAGTGTATACATTTGATTGAATATTTTAAAATTTACATTTCTTTTTTGAAATAACAAAGAATTTCTTTTCTGCTCATAACAGAAATGTGATTAATTTTGGTGTAAATCTTTAAAATGTTGACAAACCAGGTGGATTATCCTCTGCCACACATTTGCCTCCTTTTTCTGGAATAAAAATTACAAAATTATAATTACATTAAAACAACGGATCTTGAATTTTTGTTAAATTTCCATTTATTGTATTATACTATTGTTTGTATCAATACTTATACACATATACACATAATGTACATTATACTACAACACTCACCAGCAGCAGTGATCAGAGCCATCACTGCAAAAAGTGCAGACACAACCAGTAGCTTCATAGTGATGTTTATGTTTATCTCTGAAAAACAGAAGACATCATTAATTAAAGAAGGGACAGAATAGATTTTGTAGTAGACCTTTCCTATGTATATCTATCTATCTATCTACAGTATGCTGATGGTTCTTCTCCTGTGTTAATAAACTCATCGTTTGATTGCACTTTTCTGGTTCTTGCCCCTTTCTGTATGGGCAGAAATCTGTGCCATCAGAAACTGAATTTGAATAAGTTAAATTTGAATTTGAATTGCTTGGATTGAATCTGAATTGTAACTTGAATAAAAGCTTTTGAAAACGGAATTTGAATTAGCTTAATTTGAAATTGAATTTATGGTTTGAAAATTAATTGATTTGCTTTGAAACTGCATTTTATCCTTTAAAAATTCAGCTCTCAAATAATTTCAGATTCACTTCTCACCATTCAGTTTCAGTTCTACAATTCAATATCAGTTCCAAAATTCAGTTTTTTGGAACTTACTTCCGGTTCCGGTTCAAGCGCAGATTAATAGAACTGACGGGAATCTACAGCATCTTTAGCTGAATTAAGACTTCAGAAGTCATTCGTCATGTCGAATGACCAGGGGATAAACTCTCAGGTTGGTAATACATGTATTTCATGTATAAGAAAAAGCGTCATGTTAACAAATGAAAAGCCGTACAGTAACTTTTATGCTTATTGTAGCTGCTAGCTAAAGACGCTAATTTAGCGTAGTTTGCCCTGAATTCAGCTTTGACAAACAAATATGATCGACTGTTTCTAGTAGAAATCCAAAGTTGTCATCTTCGACGTAATCGACTTTAATTTGAGGCAGTGTGAAAAAAAATGCACAGAAATCAATTATTTTTTAAGAATAATTAATAGAATTGCAGACTTAACAGATCGTACCTTCCCAAAGGAAAAAGTACTATAGCTTACTATAGTACATTTACTAGAGATGGACCGATCCGATATTACGTATTGGTATCGGTCCGATACTGACGTAAATTACTAGATCGGATATTGGAGAGAAATAAAAAATGTAATCCGATCCATTAAATATATAAAAAAAAAAGACCTCACAAAACTTGCGACACGGCGTGACACGGCTTATGACCGTAGCACGTTGGCGCAGTGTGCTCACGTGATAGAGCGGCTGTGTGTATTTGTAACCTCGCTAGCAATCTGGCATTTAATTTCCGAGGAAGTTATCCCAGAGAGAATCCCTCTCTTGCTGCTACTTCAATCATGAAACTGCTTAATGATCAGCTGATCGGTTTTTCTTGTCGCGAGTCCGTCTCTCTTGTTTGTTTTTGGCCCACTTTGCACCAGAAAGAGGAAACCACCGGCTGAACAACAGCAGCACGTTTAAGCTTGATAAGCTGTTGTTATAATTTATTTAATATTACTTTCTAGACCAGGATCCTTTTCTATGTAGCTGACGACTGGTAACTGTGCAGGGGCGGATCTAGCAAAGTTTAGCCAGGGGGGCAGATAGGGCATTAACAGGGAAAAGGGGGGTACAAAGACATACTTTTCTTTCTTATTCTCATTTAAAATGTCTAGCTTTTAATAAATAATTACCTGAATCTTACACCCAATATTTTCATCAATCATTTTCATGATTGAAGTAGCAGCAGGAGAGGGAGGGGGAGAGAAGAGGCAGTCGCCAAGAAAGTAATACAGGTATAATATATATACATTTCTTTTAAATGACAGCCATTGTATTTTTATTTTTTATCATATGAAATAAAAAATATTACTTTATTTCAAATTATTTTAATATATATTAACTGAGTGTTGTGAAAATGCAATCAATGCTATTGTACAAAGCAAATTGTTTAACAAAATGTTTAGTATAAATTAGCACGTGTCTACATGATCTTGGTTTCAATCACTTTTCATTTTTGATGCTTACAGGACGCAGGTGTATGAAGGACAAACCCTGTAACTACCGATACCCATTTGTCTGCGTCAGGAAAATAAGATAATTCCTTGTCTGACATGAAGCCATAGTTCAACAAAAAAAGAAGCAAATAATCTCAATTACCCCAGAAGAATCTGTTTTATATCTTTACCTCTTTTCTTTTGCTGTAACGCTGCATAAGGAATGAATGGGCAAGCGCCTTAACCTGGAGCTGGATTGTCTCTTTTAATAGGAGCAAACTGAATGTGTAATGGAAAGAATGCTTTTAGGAAAACTTTATTTCCCTGCATGAACTCTTCTTTCTCACCTTCATCATTAAACTCTTAAGCACTGAATCAAATTTGTCTGTGAGTTGTTGTGAGTCACGTGTTACATCAGTTTTACGTAGTTGCCAGATTTAAATTAGGTTTCTTACTTTAGGGTTTTCTTTAAATGGGAAGAAATTTCAAATATATTTATGTGCATATTTCATTAAGTGAAATTACAGCATTCACCTTGTTTTTCGAGATTCAGACGATTTCTTTTGCAGCTTACCGACACAATCAAACTCACATAACCTATAGTTTTCAAACACTAATCACAAACATTGTGATTTTGTGATCACAGATCCCCTAAATCATATAAAACAGACAGTACACCTTATTTTAATTGTAAAAGTTTATGCTCTTACAATTTAGACAAAGAATCATCCAGCACCTATGAGGTTAATATTAGCTTGGGGGAGTATTTAATTCAAACACATGGACCAATCAATATAAAATCCCCATTTTTGTGGAATAAATAAAAATACTGGTGGTGACCAGAGCTACCCCTCATCCTCTTAGTAGATGCATGTAAATGGTTCACAAGATTTTCAACAAACTTGGCCTTTGATTTTGACCTTGAGGTAGAGGTCACCAGAATTCAAAATCATCTGAGGTTATTAGTAGATGCACCAAAGGTATGAATGTAAAAATCCTACGCCAACTTGTTCTCAAGTTATTGCATTCAGAAACATGGGTATCCACGCTGCTCGCTCACCCAGTGCTGTGATGACAATACCCCATCAGCCATAAAAACATTTGTAAGTGTGCTAAGGAAATAACCTCAACAAAAAGAGAAAAGCAATAAAAAAACAAATGTATTGTATTGTAATTATAAACATAATGCAAGCAAACCCAGACTTCTCAGAAGAAAGAGCACAGCTCTACCAGTGAGTGTCCTAGTTGGAAATAAATGCATATTTACCTACCATGATAAATAGTCATGTCTGTAGCCACGCAGTTAATACATCCTTGAGCCTGGCTGTAGATTGACTCACGGTAACTGAACAACCATTACCGATATTTTCTCCTTGATGTCTGTTTAGGATTATTCAGGAGGACTACTCGTCTCTCTTATAATATTCCTGCTGGAAGTGAACCAGTCACGATTACTGTGACTTTTGAAACAATTTCAGAATAGTTTTAAAAGAAGAGTAAATCTAAAAGTAAAATTGTGACTTTGAATATCTCATAGTTT
>CAKLIZ010002039.1:0-26354 GCA_922035795.1 Oreochromis mossambicus | reverse complement strand
GATATTAATGAGTTTTTTGGGTTCATTGAGAACATGGTTGTTGTTCAATAATAAAATTATTCCTCAAAAATACAACTTGCCTAATAATTCTGCACTCCCTGTACACCTTTAGGAGCATACTCAGGCAAACTCTGGTAACGAATTACTTGCATGTGAGAAAACAAGAAAGATCTGCAGTACATCCATTTTCCAGTTCACCTAACATGCATGCCTTTGGACGGTGGGAGGAACTGATAGTATCTGAAGGAAACTCATGTAGGCACAAGAAAAACATGCAAAATCCACATACAGAAGATCCCAACAGATCTGGATGTTTCGGTGTAGGCGTAGAAGTTTAGTTTGCTTCTTGAACTGCAATTACATTTTTATAATCTGTTATTTTTTTACAAAGCGAGGCCACAGCTGCAAACATGGCTTCATATGGGCAAATCAAACTAATCTCTCTCGCCCCTTTTTCCTGTTATCTGCTGGATAAAAGTTTAAAAATCCTGCATTGTGACCAGTTTGGTCCTTAAAGTTCTGGACTGACTGTCCCACTCGGATCTGTTCTAATTACCCTTTTGAAAACAAATGCACAGACACATTAGGCTGGGGTGGGCTTTTTACCTGTGTGATTTAATACCAGAGAGTATCAAGAACACACCAAAAACACTCATGTTCTGTGCTGGGCTTGGATTGCTGCTCAGTAGTAATTCGGTGTAGATGAAATCTCTCACAAACCAAGTTTAAAAAGCATTTAAGCATCAGCCTGATGCTTACTAACGAGGTGAAACTAAAGGTGGCAATTTATTTAAAAGAGAGCGAGCGAGTGGGAAAGAGATAACAGACGAGGAGTAAAACTTTATTTGGCTCTTTCTGCTTTGTGGTCACTCACTAAATTAGAAATAGCGGCTTATTAAACTTTCCACATCACTCCAGTGGAGGACCGGTGACAGACCCTACTGAAATTTCATTGGCCAGAGTGACACCATCGGCGAGGCGCTGCAAATATCAAGCATGTTTGATACGGACGAACGCTTGCCCTCGGGGGTTAATCACCTCATTAAAATTTCAGCGCTGCACCAGCTAAGCACGATCAGCCAAACTACTACTGAGTGAATTAAGTTTGCCTTCAGCTGTGAGCTGAATTATACCACCCAGACTCCAAAATGCTGGGCCTGATGCAGACTCGACAGAGCAGCTTTCAACTTGATGCATTAAAGTGAAGAGGCACAAAACAAAAATACCACAATTAAATTCTCATTTTCAGTCTCATACTTTACTGAGAAACTTTCTGGGTGTGCATTGAAGCCACTAGAGCACAGGTGTCGAACTCCAGGCCTCGAGGGCCGGTGTCCTGCAGGTTTTAGATGTGTCCTTGATCCAACACAGCTGATTTAAATGGCTAAATTACCTCCTCAACATGTCTTGAAGTTCTCCAGAGGTCTGGTAACGAACCAATCATTTGATTCAGGTGTGTTGACCCAGGGTGAGATCTAACTCCTGCATGACACCGGCCCTCGAGGCCTGGAGTTCGACACCCCTGCACTAGAGTTTATCTTAGCCACTCCTCATCAAACTGAAGTCTTATTTTAAAATCCAGCTAAGATAAAAACATGTTTTTATTACCCCCTTGTCATGGTCCAACTCATGAGCCATGAAAAGTAATGGCAGAGACACAGTTTAATGCAAATTTGTTAACTAAAAAGAGGCAAAAACTACAATTTTATTAGGTGTGTTAGTCATCAGGAGTGTTTGAATGTTAACTGTAGGGTGGAGTTTGGTGTAAAACCTAAAATAAAAGGTGCACGGTGAATGGAGAGGAAATATTGTGACAGCCAGCTCATAAATGTGCTACAGAGACCCACCAGGTGCTCCCAGCTGCACTGATTACCAGGAGCCTGCAAGGCAAAACAGAGGGACAAACAAGGGAATGCATAATGCAGGATGGGCTGCTGCAGCTGGGCTGCCACACGCCTGTAAAATTACATGTCTTGAAAGTTTTAAAGTTGTTTGCATGATGGAAATGGACTGGTATTTATTCGGCAGGGTGCGCTCGCGAAGCGTGCAGCTTCATAGTCATATCCACCTTCAAAACACCAAGCTCAAGTACTCATAATGGGCAACATCACGGTGGTTACGTCCTTCTTTTATATAGTCCATGTGCTTATCACCAAGCAAAGTACTCATATAACCAAACTAGTAAAACATGCCACTGACCCGATATGGATAGTCATATGTACAGCTAACATCTGGACAGCATGCAGCGAAATGTTGAATTGTTCGATCCACCATGATACGATTCCTAGTTTGGTTGTTGTCAGGATCTCTGCGGCAGGAGCGGGGCATCCATCATCTTTGCCATAGATTTGCAGCATTCATTGAGTGCCGTATCTGCTCCTTACGTAATATCTCCCTATATAACTAAACTATATATATATATATATACTAAACTATATCATAACGAGTGTGCTGCTCGTTCTGTAGGTAATTATTATTGCCTAATAATAATAGCACCAATAACGATCTCATTTCATAAACCAAAGATGCGAGGCTGGTTGTGTAAAAAGGTGCAGGTTTATCAGCCAAGAGACCCTGTTTCATGCCCTGTTTGACTCTCTATTAGCCCTTTTAGTACTGACTCGGCTCGGCTCGGCACAACTCCATTAAGTCCATTAGGTTTTCAATTAGGTCATAGTACCTGGCACAAAGATCCAAGCAAATCCAAAATTGTGATGGCAACAGACTGCATGCCACGGATTGGCTAACCAGTAGCGTCGCTTTATGAGTCATAAGACTTTCTCCTTAACGAAAATCAAAACTGCCCTTTTTGACACTCGGCTATGAGGAAAATAGCTGTACAGATTCTCATGAAAAGTCACACACCGAGAGGCAGGTATAACATCACCTTGGCATCCACCACATTTGTGTCGCATACAAATGGTGTCATGGGATGTTTGGCTACGTTGTTATAACAAATGTGGAAGTGAGCTCATGTTTGAGGCCACTTGCATTCCCATTTAAAAACTAGAGAAAAGTTTTTAAAAAAAGGTTTTTCAATTAAAAATAGTCTTTATATTTGTGATTTTGGGGATTTTGAGTATTGGGAGGCAGTGAGTGGTGGCAAAGGAAAAGGCTTTGTATGTAAGGCTGGATGCTAAGGAAGGTGTTGATTGGCTAGGCAGAGAGATCAAGCTGGAAAGAATGTGCAGCAGGTTACAAACTCCTTTAACCACCTGTGTCCGCTAATCTTTAAGCACCACCCAAAGGAGAAGATCACACATGAGTACATGAGAGGGACGACTCAGGCTAAGATGGTTTGGACACAAAGTTAGAGAGGCAAGCCTGAGATGGTTTGCAGAGAAGGAATAGTGGATGTACTGGACAAAGGATGCTACATATGAAGCTGCCAGGCAGGAGGAAAAGGGGAAGCCTGTAGAGAAGATTCATAGATGTAGTGAAGCAGGACATGCAGACGGTTGGTGTAATAGAGGAGGATGCTGGGACAAGAGATAGAGGCAGATGATCCGCTATAGCAACTCTAAAAGGAGCAAGACGACTGGATTTCCCCTTTCTGGTCTGTGTTTGAATAATTTTTCTCTGATGAGTTTCTCTTTTACATTCAAGTCAAACTTGTCAGATTTTATTTTTGTTTTCAAGTTGATTTTCACTAACAAGATGCCCTTTACTGAGAGGTGTAAATTGCTGTCCAGCCCTTTGACCTATTAAGATGTGAACATCAATAGCTTAAATCAGGGATGTCAAACTCATATTACATCGTGGGCCACATAAAGCCCACATTGACCTTAAGTCAAACCAGAGAACCAGAGAAAATGCCCCTTCTGTCAGTGTGGAGAAATTTAACTATGCATTCAATCCCAATAAATATAAGAAAAAGAACTGCAATTTCAACAGTACTGAACAGTCTGTTTTTCAATGTGATAACGAAATGCTGCTGAGAAAGACAATGGAGTGAAAGCAATCTGCAACCTAATTAAAAACAGACGTTTTTGTTAATTCACAGTAAAACAAAAACAATTAAAATAAAATTTTTGTTTTATTTTGATCTTATGGTAAAAAAAAAGAAGCAGTTTCTATAAACGATAGTAAAAAAAGACTTTTCTGTCATTTAGTTGTTTATCTATTGCTTAATTATTTTAATGTAGTATGAATGGCTGTTGGGTGGTCTTCATCAGTAGGAAAGGCTGTAAAACCTATGAAGAGATTTTGACAATTTGATTGTTGTTTGACACAACTGCCTTAAGCTTATCGAACACATACCCTTAAAGATGACCTATTGTGCTTTTTCAATATTTTATGTCATATATAAACTATTCATATTAAACATGGCCAGCGTTTCAAATAACGAGGTCAGTTTTTGTGCAAATAATCCCTGTGAGCCAGAAGCTAATATCCATTAAATGCTCCGTTTCTGCAGGTTTTTTTCTGTTCCTGGCTCTGTATGATGTCACAGAGAATAAGAAGATATCCCTAATATTGCAATCAGGAACCACATTAGTCCAAACCAACTAGTAAAATAATTTGTCAAGTGACAGCCAATCAGTTTGCTTAAAAGGGGAGGAGCTAAAATGGTTGGCTTTAAAGTATGAAGTCAGGAACTTCTATAGTAAGTAAAGGATTATTTTGAACTGTAAATCATGCAAAGCTACTGCAGTAGAGACAAAAACTGAAAATACAGAGCTGGAAAAAGCACAGTAGGGCCACTTTAAGTGAATCTTTTCTGCATAAACAGAAACCATGTCATATTATTTTTATGTGTATGCTATATAATTTTTAAATACTAAGTACTGCACTGTTATCTTGTGACATTAAGCAGCTATTGATTGTTCTCAATACAGCCGAGGCTTGTTGTAAGCAATCAATTCTCAGCCTCTGTGATCCTGCCTTTTTAAAGAAGACTTCCAACCTAAGACCAGACTAATCAATAACATTTCTGTCCTACTTCTCCACAGTTCAATTATTTGTTCTTGTTTGTTGCTGCATGAGTACAAGTTGACTGATTTAAACATAGCTACTTAAAGCTATTATTTAATATGAGGAAGCTGCAGTGGATGACTGTAATGTAATGTTAGAGATGTTTTCCAGCTGAGGCTGTAACTCTAAAGAATTACAATCTACTGAGGTGTTTCCAGAGCTTCTAGTTAAAATGTAACTTAATGTATTTCAGCATTATTGATAATGGTTTTACCATTCCCCTTTCCACATTTGTCTATTTTCAAACATAGCATGACTTTTAATGTGATCATTTTAAGTTCTCAATTAATCGGGGCACAACAGCTTAAAATCAGAATTAGAAAAAAATGAAGAAAAACAGGCTTGAAGAAACCCAGAGGAGCACTCAAAAGTCTCATGCGTGCACATCTTAATTAATAAAGGGGGCACAGCTGTTGCCTCAACTCCACAGTCTGATTGCCTACAGGCCTCATGCTTCAGGCTACATATTAAAACATGAGTCTGCATGACAACAGCTTGAAGAAATATTTTCTTATTTCGATGATGTGCACGCTAGATGGGTGACTGGAGTGATTCATGTTGTTTTTGGTTTCCTATGATTTACAAAAATGGTTCTCTGATGCAAATGTGGCTGAACAGTGATGCAAAAGCTAAAAAATCCAGTGCAATTTCTGCATATATTAAGCTACGTTCACACTGCAGGTCTTAATGCTCAATTCCGATTTTTTGATCAAATCCGATTTTTTTGTCTGCGTGTTCACACTACACATAAAATGCGAAACAATATTGTTTGACTGATTGCCCTTAATATAAAGACTTCGGACTTTATGTTTCCAAATTTTTGCTTTAAGTTATTTTGTTATTTACATAATAATGCAAATAACCGAATAATGATCCTTTTTGCTGTTTTAGAGGAGCGGTGCTTCAAAGGATAGTTGCAGATTTCTGTCAGAATCTGCAGAAAATACAGTAAAAATAAAATGTTCACATTTCTCCAACGTGGTCTTCCTAACAGTTTCACCGGATGGCAAGAAATCGTTCGCGATGTCCTATCGGGCGCTTCTCCGGCGCTGATAATTGGCTTCTGTCTTGTGTCAGTGACGTAAAAGACGGATTTAATGCGACTTGACCGTTCACACAGCAGTCGCTTTCTAAAACATCGGATATGTATCGGATTCAGGACCACATACGAAAGTGACCCAGATCGGATTTGAAAATATCGGATTTGTGCCGTTCACACTGTCATACCATGATTGGATATGGGTCGCATAGGGGCAAAAAAATCGGATTTGATGCGCTTTCGCCTGCAGTGTGAACGTAGCCTTAGTCTTAAATGAGTTATGCATTTTGTTGTTAATGCACTGAATGTTGTATGAACCTTGTATAACAACTGAGAGACCAGTAAATACCTGAATATCTGTATAGTGAGTTTTAAAAAATTACTTGTGAGTTAAGTTGTTTAGCTAAGTTACAACCTCCTGGAAAACTGCCATCAGTTTGGCTATTACTGTATAACATAAATGTTATGAATCTTTACTTCATTCTATTACATCATTTACTGATGATTAAAAACAACACTGACCTTAGATGCAAGTAAGTATCATGGATTAGGTTAGCTGATGAAGTTATTTGCCAAGTCATCCACTTAACGTTTCCACTCAGATTCTGTGGGCAGTAACGTTAGCAAGCAAGACGTGGTTAGCCATCTAACCATAGCATCTAACATAACTAACTGGTACTGCTTAGTTTATAATGTTAGGTGATAAAATAGTATGAAATTGATAGTCAGTAGTTTGGATGAATTAGCTGACCACTTTAAGACAACAGTTTGCTGTGTGACATAGCTAGCAATTCATCTGTGTTAGCAGACATACTAGTGTTAACTAATATTAACTGCCTTTCTTATTAAGAAGAAAGACAACTTAGCTTTACATTTAATGGTAAACATCCTCCATGATCAAATGTCCTGTTCATGATACTGTACCCAGATGGTCAAATCCTTATTCGGCCAGTTAGCTAATGCTATCTTATCTCAAACGTGGGTATATCCTTGGGGGTGTCCAAATTCATGGGCTGCATCCTCCTGAGGCCACATTTGTAGACCGATTACGTCACAGCGAAGGCTGTCCAAATTCGCAGACTCCTCCGAATGCAGCCAAAAAAATCCGTCCTCCTTTTCCCCGAATTTGAAGGATGGGTCGGGTGTATACTTCGTGGCCCACCATATCCCAGAATTCATAGCGGCCCAGCCAATTCCAGTTTTCAACAATGGGGGCCGCTACTAAGTTTTAATATTACTCTTATTATTCTTTCTGGGTCACAAAATAAACTTTTAACATATTTTCAGGCGAGAATGTAGCTGTGTAAACTTGAAATATCTGCTCTTGATTATCAAGATATCACATATTTGCAAAAGTGCTCCAACGTTTTCAGAGACGTCTGTTACCCACCAGCTCAATAGCTAGCTGGGAGCTCAAGGGTCACTAGAGCCGGCAAGAACGGCAAATTCCCGGCACATCATTTTCAGATCACCGCGGTCTTTCGCTACTCAGGTTAAACGTGATATATTAGTCACTTAGATAACCTAAAAATTTTATTGTTTTGCTTTTTTTCAGTGTTTTATTTGTTCGTAAGTTAATCGGTTTGGCTGAGATTAAAGTTATTAGATTAGATTAGATAAAATAAAACTTTATTAATCCCTCGGGTGGGTTCTTCCTTGGTTTTCACACAGCTGAATAAACGTCAAAAAGAAAACTGATTAAACAGAAGTGTGAGATGGTCGAGAGTTTACACTAGTGTCCTGTTATATTTTAGATAACAAGGAGCAGACAGCCGAGTTTATTAAACTCCACCGAGACAGCGGTGACGCAAATCTGAAGGCTAGACCGTTCCATTTCACAGCCGTTTACTTCCGGCCTACCCGACCTTCTGAGGACCCGGCCCATGTAGACTGCGAAGGACGGGTCCTCAGGAGGATGCAGCCTATGAATTTGGACACCCCTCTTGTCTCAAGGGGCCACATGAGAAACTGGTACTGTTGTTCACTGTTGTGAATAAGCTTATAAAGAGATAACATTAATACTTAATATATAATATATAATCTAGTTTAACTGAGTTCAGCTTATTGGTGTGGCCCTTCACAACAGTCCCAGTTTCTCATGTGGCCACTTGGGTAAAGTAATCGCCCACTCTTTGCTTATCGGCTAATCCAAACAGCTTCATTGATGGCTTGATTTAGCAGCTATCTAGTTAAACTTAGCTTACTTTCTTACTACTGTTATTAGCAAATTTCTACTTGAAGCAACATCAGTATTTATTTTTTAATTTCTGTTCCGAGTTTGTCTTTGCTGTGCTGGAAGTTGGTGCTTTGATGATTTTACTGATTAGTGTACTCCATTTATAAGCTAATATTAGCTAATGCTGCTTACCAAAGCATTACATCCTTTGAATATTTGTGGAAAAGGGCTCATTTTTCAAGTTACTTTATATTTTCAACAAAAAGTGCTTAATAAATCTAAGAATTAACCTTACACCCGTTTAAATAATGCATACAACAGAACCATTTTTAAGATTTCAAATATTTTGTTAATTAAATACACCCAGCAGCGTGCATTTGTATTTCATGTCACATGCCATTGTGTGCATTTCATATTCACCATGTGACCAGTGCATGCTAACAGTCAGACCCATCAAACAATATCTGTAAAATAAAAGCAGTGGTTCAAGTGGGCTTGATTTGGCCGAGTCATTTTCTGCTGGAGAGCAAAGAAACCGTTACCCTGCCTCACACTTATATAATTAGATTGGACTGCTTTTCGACTTGGCTTTTAAGGCTTTTGAAAGTTAGACCGTGAAAGAGAGGAAGGAAAAGACTAACCATGTGTTGCAAATGACCAGAACACAAGGATCGAGCTGCTTAAAACAGACAAACAGTGAAGATATGTGGTAGGAATAACAAGGAGGCACGAGAGAATCAGTTATGATACTGCAGAGAAGATCCATTATTATTGATTGATAAAGCTGCCCTCACTGTAACAGCTCCTGGAGACACAAAGTCAGCTAGAGTACCAGATAAATGATTAACAATAGGCCTGTTAGTATCTATATTCATGTAGCGTACATATTTATTTTAAAGGTTACTTTAATGCCACTTCAACCATGGCCACCCCTCTGTCTCATTCCTGATGTTCTCCCTTTTATTCCCTCCACCCTGAACCACTTCAGCTGTTCTCCTTGTGCCGCAGGCTCCGGCTGCAAGATGCGAACGTTGGACAGTGGAATCGGGACCATCCCCCTTCCTGAATCCTGTTCCTTCTTCTCCTCCATCCTGCACCTCCTCCCCAAATCCTCATCAACCCCAGAGCAATCCCTCAGTCCTCCCAGTGTCCTTGGCTCCTCCAGCGAGGACGCGTCTCCTTCCCCGTTACCCCGGTGGAGAATTCCCTCCAGCTATAAGGACGGCAGCCATGCAGGGGTGCTGAACTCTCTGTCCGATTCCTCCATGACCCATATCCAGTCAGTGCCTTTCCCCACTGTGGCCTTCCTCCAGCCCATCCAAACCCCGTCTGAACCCATTATGACCTCTGCCAGTGTGTGTGAAACCCAGAGCAGGCTACCCAGAGCACCACAAGGTACGGTAAAATGACCAAAGGTACAGCTTTGACCGTTGGACTGCAGGAGTAAAGATTCTTTTATGCTCTCGTCCTTAAGCTTTCTGATTTGTAGTGTTGCTGGTATAATGTTCCAAGTTTGATCTATGTAACAAACACTTATCTTATACTTGTTATAACATCCACCAGATCACCAGCAATCCATTTAGAGTGGGTTTTGGCTAACATTCGACTTTTTCAGTGGAATTTCCACCTGTTTGGAAGTGCCCAAATCCAAATGGAAAATCTTTTATCTGGAAAACTGCAAATTCCAAAATTTATGAGACTTCATTTGTAAAGTATTGTCTAGTAAATTCCCTGTTTAGCATGTGGCTAAAATAAAACCCAACCATCACCCCAGACAGGTCACTGGTGACACAGTGGATGTAAAGAGGTTAACTCCTCAGAGGTATACGTTATCATCAGTGGTGACCCAAACCCCTAAAGATATGTGTATGTTGGAAGTGATTCACTCATGTCTCATCGCTTGGAAACTGTCAGATGGTCACGATCAGATATTCAAGGCCACGGCTGCCTAGGTAACAATCTAATGTATTTACTACCAGGTCGTATGTATGCGGTATCCTGAGATATCATTGGTAGCCGTTCTGCTGCTCGACTAGAAGGTGTGAAAACTTTACCTTAGGTCCCACCCACTTCGTGTCACCAGAGGTTTTAACGTCACCAAACATCATCAACTTTCTTTGGTCTGATCACCATGTTGATCTCTTTCACTGTGTGGATGCAGCGTAATCATAACTCTGTGTTTTATAACAGAGTAAAAAGGAATTTTTTGAAAGACATGAAAAGAGTTTGATGGATGTTACAGTTATTTTTTTTTTTACTCCTGACATTTTTTTAAATGATAAAAATGACATATTATGATAGAATAAGTTTAGGGTTAGGGTTTGAGTCTTCGCCAATGACGACTCAGACCTCAGAGGGTTAACCCTGTGTCTTGGCAACAAATACAACGGCTTTCTTTTTTTAATTGAAAAGTTTCTGATATGTCTCAGTTGTGGTTTGTTTGGTTTTTTTGTATCCTGATGGTCAAAGATTTTTTGGAAAAAATCAACTGTCTTGATATCTTATGGTTAGTGGTTGAGACTTCTTATCTGTGAGGACATGGACCTTAAATGGATGTATTTCCATCATGTTAGCACACAGCAGATTGGGATCTATGAAGTTTAGAGGTCAGGTGAGGACCTTGGACTATTTGTGGGTATCCTCAACCTGTTCCTCATCAGTATATTTGTTGTCATTTGGCAAATTATCATCCTTGAAATGACTCCTGTCGCCAGGGAGTGTCCCTTGTTTTTTTAAGGTTCCTGCACCAGATCAAAGATTTCTAAGATATCAGTAAATAAAACAAAATGCTATGAAATTAAGGCAGAATAACACCAAAATAATTTGGTAAAAATTAGGTACTTATTCAGTGGTCCAAAATTCAAAAAGATTCATTTTAATGGGTGGTACAATATAATCCAGGTGAATCCCAGGACTAAGACTTTCCAGTAGTATCAGTGTTATTCACTTCACCTGTCAGTGGCTTTAATGTTGTGGTAAATTGGTCTAAGTAGGCACTGTGATTTAAAAAGATGATCTTGCTTTTTAAAGCCTCATAAAGAATAGGCTTTATTCTTGACATTTACTGCTCATTTCCTTTACAAAAGGCATATCCAGAGTAAATCTTGCTGAAGGGAATTCATTATTCATGTATCTATTGAGCACTTAGCACATAAGGAAATTTCCTGAAGATCCACTCACATTTATCCACATGTTCTCTGCGTTATTCAAGGTTACCGGGGAAATTGAAGATTTAAAGTTCAATATTTACCTTTATATAAGAGATTGCTGGAAGCGATCACGGTGTTGTTACAACAAGCGGAGCCTTTATCACGGTACTGAGAGCATATTACACACATGGCCTGCTCAGTATGCTAATGACACGGCATGTAGCAAAGGAAAAACACTCATGTTGTGAAATCAAAGCACTTGATTTCACACCGAGGCAGAAAGAAGCAGGTTTACATTTTGAGGCGGTAACTTTTAATCAAATGAGAGCTTAAAAGAGAACTGTTGATGGCTGACTTTATAAATTAACAAGTTACTTATATAAGCTAATATTAGTTACAGTTCATTAATCATTTTGAAGTGCTATCTTTGGCAGAGTTATTTAGATTTTCAGCTGAAATGAAAAGCCTACAAAAGCACTTTTTTCCCCCCTTTTCTTTCCGTGGTGAACTCTTTCATTCCCTTCCTGGTTTATCCAGTTTTTCAACCAGTCAGCACTTTACCTTCGCATAACACCACATGCTGTGGCTTTTTTGGAAAGTCTGCGTCAACAGACACCAAAGGGGTGCCATAAATACTACATACAACCCCTTAACGGTGAAAAATTACAAGTTGATTGTGGCAGAGTAGCCAATCAGGGAGACAGTACCCAAGTACCCAAGGAAACTTACTGATAATGGAGGCTAGAAGACCTACACTAAACATCAAGATAAAGTCAGGGGAACACAGGAGGACAAAGACAGAAAGATGTGACAGAGGGATGAACAGAAGGGAAAACTGAGGGAATCTGAATAGAACCCAAGACAAAAGACCAGGAACCAAAACACAGGATGCAAAACTGAAACTAATCATTAGAACAATCAAAAGGTAAAACACTGGAAATAAAGCTTGTGATCTACTAGATTATGGAAATCAATGCAGGAAACCAGAAATCTGCCAAACACAGAAGTCAAACCTTTAAAACAGTTGTGGTAGTAACAATAAAACTATTCACCTGGATTTCAAAACCACAAAATAACAAAAATCCCAGGACTGTAACAGGTCCTCCTTCATAGGGTCCATAATTGAAAGCTGGAGGACTTAAAGTAAGTCCCAGATTTGTCACCAGGACAAACCTCCCTATCAGGGAGCGATGGGTTTTGGACTTTGTCTCTTTATTATTCAGTCACTGCTTAGGACCAAAAGTCAGTATTTGATGCCCTGAGACTGAGGATATATTAAACCTGCATTCTTGATAAGCAATCAGAGTTGAGAACTTCCCCTAATTGCTCATGTTTCTTAAGAAAAACTGTTTAATTTTAATACAAAGGGCTTATGAATAGGATGAAAATGAAGGACCATCTTTTAAGATAGATGAATTTAAGATATGCTGACTATGTGAACAGTTAATGTCTCTGACTGTTTTTAGGTGAAATGCATATTTAAATGTTTGTCTTCACAGGACATCCCACAGTCAGAACAGTTTTATTTAAGCATCCTAAACTGTCGCTCCCTATCTGAAAAACATGTCTTCATTTGCATTATTTTTCACATGTGAGGTGGCTGTTTGAGCCAAACATTTACTGTCTTTCTGGATGTCAGCTGCAGCTCCTTTAGCATTTCTTAGATCTGCTGCCACTTTGAATTCAGGATGATAATCGTGCTCTCTTTGAAGACGTCAGCCTGTCAGCATCAAGCAGTTCTTCTAACTCCACATTTGAGTCTTGTTCTTGACATGAGTGAGAACTACGCCTGTTTGTTGAGAAAAACAATGTCTAAAATTAGTTTTATTTCATCCTTTCAGGTGGATTGGAACCAAAGAAGTTGACCTATATTAAATCGAAAACACGAGCCACTCCGAGCCAACAGAAAGAACAGACGAGACTTCAGCTGGCCAACTGTAAGACACCAGATGATTTATTTAAGAGACACAGTATAGTGAGGTCCATATATTTTGAACACTGGCAACTTTTATTTTAGTTATCTACAATAACAATCCAGTTATAGCTATATGGTGTGATATGCCCTTAAAGTGCAGACTTGTCTTTGAACAAGTATGATTCTGGACTAAGTGTAACTGGGCCTTTTTTATTCTTGAGACTGATCAGTGGTTTGCATTTGCTCTTTTCAAGTCTTTTCTTTATGACTTGGGTAATTGTACACCTATCTCCTGGAGAGTGTGATCCAAAGGACTGAAATATTTAACCGCAATATATAAATAATTTATAATATGACCTTTCTAATGTTGAGGCTGGTAAACCTAACTCCAGGAGAATTTTCTTCACTCAGCTAAATGTTGTGAAAAGAGTTTTTCTTTAGAAAAAGAGAGAAATCTTTGTTTTATGATTTACAGAAACAGCTTCCCAACACACTTGGAATAATCTCTGGACCTTTTACTGGTTTAGTTTATGAAGAAATATGAAAGAAATCTCTAACGCTGGGCTGTTAAACAACATTTAAGTTAACTGAACAGGCATATTTGGACAACTTACATGAAAATATGTGACTGTGTCAAGGTTTGCTGTGTGGCAGGCAGGATGTGGGACCAAAATGCAGGACTTATACACGGGAAGTAAACGCAAAGAGGCAGCTTTATTTTGACTGTAAACCACTAACTTCAAATATAAAACGAAACTAGAAACTGGGACCAAAAACTCCAACTGGAAAACGAACCAGGAACTGTAAACTAGGAAACTGCTAAGAACACGGAGGGAAAAACACAGCATAGTGAGGGTGCAATGCAACAAAGGGCAAAGGAAAACACAGGGCTTAAATGCACAGGTAAGACAACGAGAGGATGGAGAACACAGCTGGCACAAATCAGACATAACGAGACAAAGGCAGTGACATAAGGCAAGGACTATCAAAATAAAGCAGGAAGCATGACATCACATAGGCGCAGACTTGACATGGGAACAGACAGACTCTGGAACAGAGGACATACAAAAGCTCTAGACTTGGAACACGGAGAAAACATGGGAACAGAGACTAACCACGGGCTGAGATAAACACTAAGGGAGAGAGGACTAAGATCCCTGAAAACTAAAGAAACCCAAAAACATGAACCTCAGTAATGAAAGAATATAATTCCCGAAGTCGAAACACAAATACCGTGACAGACTGTATGTGCAGTATAGACAGTCTGCACTTAAAGCTCATGGCTTAAAGTCATATAACTGTAGCTTTAATATGTTTTTGCACACATCTAGAATAACAAATTTAAGTCACTGTCTAAAAATATATGGATTTTTAACTGTATGCATATTTTACATGTAGTGAGATACACAGCTTATTATTATTTTCAGATTACCACCACCGAAATTCAGTGAACCAACTAAATTCATCTATAAAACATGCACTGAACCATTAAAACACATGGCTTTTATGTGTAATGAACTTTGATCTGTAGCCTTGGAAAATGCAAAATTATGAACTCTCCAAGTGCCGGGGTCACAAGGACTTTTAAGAACTAAAAACAGTGTCAGAGTTTGTTCTAAGTACTGAAAATTACATACTATTAAGTTGATTTTAACCCACTGAAAAGGTTTACTGGCAAGTTTCATTAAAGTTTCATACTTTTTCAGTTTTTATCCACCAAAATAAATGTGAACTCTTCTTTCGGGAGACTTGTCAGACATGTTCAAATGCTGCCTTTAAAACCTGTCACTGGAGCTGGCAGTTATAAAGACAGACCAAGGTTCAGTAATTTCACTTTTTCACACTGTACAAAAAAAAAGACCCAACAACTTTTGCTTTCAAACTACACTTTGCTTTCAAGCCCATTTTCATCCCCACTGAGCAGAAAGCACGCTTAATGGTAGCAACTGAACACATGACTAACACAAGTTTGCCAAACATCATTTGCATCTTCCTACAGTACATTAACGCTGGCATTTACAACGGGTGTGTGTGTAGTAGTAGGTCGTGAGACGTGCCTGTGGGTTAAAAAATAGCCACAGGTTATGAGCTTTCACAGCAAGATGCACATAAAGATTCATGAATACCTTTTTATTTATAGAAACACACTCATTGAAGTGTTTCACACTCCTCAGCAGCCCATTTTCAATATCTTTATGCAGCGATTACAGAGAAAAGGGTGACAAATGACAGGAAAAAGCAAAACAGAAGTCCAGAACAGTTTCTCAGTCCTCTTTAGTATTTATTCTGCAAGTATCTGGAAGTCTGTTGGAGGGATTAAGACCATTCTTTTAAAAGATGTTTTCTCATTTGTTGCCAGCAAGCTCTGTCTAAGAACAAAATCTCTCATTAGTGTTTGGCTGTGTTAGGATCTAGTGACCAGTGTTGGGCAAGTTACTTTGAAAAAGTAATTCAATTATAGTTACTAGTTACTTCTTCAAAAAAGTAACTGAGTTAGTAACTGAGTTACAATATTCTAAAAGTAATTAATTACTTGGAAAAGTAACTATTGCGTTACTTTAAAAAAAAACAAAGAACGTTTAACCCTCTGGGGCCCAGGGTATAATTGGCCATTTTTTTACTACTCTTGATTTTCCCTCCACATATTACCTTTAAAAACTATTTACTTTGCCTTGTTTGGTATCATTCTTTTTAGCACAACCTCACGTGCCTGAATTTACAGTTATGTTCTCATTTTGTCATACTGTATAACCAGAATTGATCTAAAATCAGACAAAAAACATAAAATCAGAGTAGAAAAAGTTATATTTTTACTGTAACAACCATAAACATGTTTAATGAATCATATTTCATAACTTCAAATGCAAATATTAATTGTCAATTTTAAGATCCTATGCACAAGTTTTGCAAACAACAAAGTTATTTGCATCCATTTACCTTTTACCCTTTTTGTAAATAACCATTTCAAACTATTTACAGAACAATCAGCTGTTCTTCAATAAGATGGCACACAAGTTATTTGTGCCACTCCAAAAAAATATTTTCTGTCCACTACAAAGGAGAACATCACAGCCTGATACCTGCAGGTCTGACAGCAGCAGGTGTATCACTCCTGTTTCTACCTGGAGACAGCAGTCGCCTCATTGTTCTGACACACAACACAAAACTATCCACAACACTACACACTAACTACACAAGACAACACATTAACTACACACTCCAAACACGCTAAACGTCACAAATCTGTCACATCTCAAAACTCGCTCTCTCTCTCTCTTTTTCTCTTTCTCTCCCTCTCTCTCTCTCTCTCTCGCCGTCACTCCTAAAACTTCCCCTGTTTTGTTTTGTTTTTTTGCTCATAAGCAGAGTGCTTGCTAGCGCTAACGTGGCGAAACTATTGAGGAAAAAACGCCGCGTATATATTGTTTATCATGACTCTGGTTTTACGTGGCCTATCTACACAATTTAAAAACTGGCACCTTGTTGCTTTGTCTTTAAGTGGTCATGTGATTGACTTACCACGACTACTTTATTCTTCCTCAGTCAAACAGCAGCACTCATGCGATTGTTTTGCCCCCTTAGCTCCAGGTGTTGTGCTAGACAGTGACCGTGATTGCTGTCCGCGGGAGCGCGCAGCTGCTGAAAGCTGTAGCGTCCAGATTACTTACAGCTACTTCCGTGCAGCTGATATAAGATGCGGTAAGCTGAACTCAGCTTCAACCGTCTGTTTGTTGAAAAATAGTAACGGACCGCGTTTCCTTGTTAGTAACTGTAACGCCGTTGTAACGATAGGAATAGTAATTAGTTAGATTACTCGTTACTGAAAAAAGTAACGCCGTTAGTAACGCCGTTACTTGTAACGCCGTTATTCCCATCACTGCTAGTGACTATGAAGGCCATAGATATTATTCATGTCTTTTTCATCCTCATCAAATCATTCAGCAAGCCCCTGTGCCGTTTACATGGGGGATCTGATGACCAGGTGCACCACTTTATGTAAGGCCCCATAGTGTGTTTGTTCCTTGTCGCCTTTGTCCCACAGACTGAGACAATGACCCACATTGTGGTGTTGGTTCAAAAATTCATAAGTTAACACTGCAGGAGTGTCACTTTTATCCAGTGACTGTGAGGAAAGCAGTGAAGGCTTTCGTGATGGGTCAATCATCCCAAAGAAAGCAGGTGGAGGTAAAATAACATGTTGGGAAAGACAACAAAAAAGTTGAAATTTAGCTGAGCTACGGCAGAAAAGGCACATGTCCTCCAGCTGTTATCGTGATAGCAGACGAAAAATAGCTTTGCCATCATGTCACAGGTATTACTGGGCAGTAAACAGTCCAGTTCAGTAGATTTATTTGGCACATGTGGCTGCCTTAACATGTGGACCTGAACTATGATGGCATCACTTTGTAAGGGTCAGTGATTCAGCTTTTTCCCATTGATTTTTCACCCAGAAATATTCCTTGAATCAGACTAGTTGTCTATTTTGTTTCAGACTATGTGTGAAAGCACTTCAGGAACACACATCAACATGCAGTGACGGATGTTACTGTTTTATCTTTGCCCAATGGGATCAGATCACAGTTGTCCTATTTGCATTTAAACCACATTTTATCCCAGATACATCTTATGTTACCATAATTTAAGGTGCTTAGGAATCAGTGACAAGACCTGCTGACATTCTTCCGTGTGAAATTGATTCTCTGTATGCAGCTTCAATTGTGGAAAATAATGTGGAACTGTAAGGCAATGTTCACTCCTCAGCCACTTTATAACCAGCAAGCAAAAGCAATTCAAAAGATCTGCCATGTACTCTTATGTCCTTTACCGTGTACAAAATAAACCAAACCCCACTCTTTATAGAAAAAATGTACACTGAGCTACATAAGCAAACATAAATTATAGCCTGCCCACAAATACATGAAAATGTCGTTGAGAATTAAAATAGCAGGTACAAAGCTTCAGTTTAGTAGCAGATGAAGTTGCTGTGCTGGTGGACATGGCTCAGCCCAGCTATCAAAAAACTGCTTATAAAAAGTTGCAACTTCAACTTGTATAAAACCGTGAATATCCATAACAGTTGCTTTATGTATCTGTGAGTGTGAGATCGCTTAAAATCACAGGAAAGAGACTGATAAAGAGGTAGTCTGCTTTTTTTCCCCTTTTTTAAAAAAAAGAAAGAAAGAAAAAAGGTAACATTACAGTGGATCTCTATGAGCCAGTTTAATGGCAGTCCTCTTACTCCAACGACTTAAGATAAAAATGTGTAAGTCTGCTGGCTTTGAGGAAGAATTCTCTTACTTTTTAGAGATAAAAGGATCCTTGTCAAGTAAGTGTGAGCTCAGCAGGAGGCTGGAAATACAAATTTTCAAAGGAATGTTTCTGCTTTTCACAGTCCACACTGTGGGCTCCAGAAATACTATGCTAAAAAATAGTGTTTAAAATTGTTTAAAATTTTTATCCTTTCATTAATAATAAATGGATCAATAAATAACAAAAAAAGTAAAGAGTATGACAGTAAACCGTTAAGTCATTTTCCCTGCTGTAAATTCGTACTTTTGTTTACTTTTTTCACTTATTTTTCTTTCTTTTTTTTTGCAGGTTTGCTTATATATTTGTAAACTTATTTATTTCTCTACCTTCTTTTTACAGTTTTACATTTTAATGCATTTCTGTATCAGTGTGCAAAAGACGAGGCTCTTATTGAGTCAATTTATTGGTTGACCAATAAAGTTTTATTAATGACTCTTTTTTATTTTTCCATTCAAATGTAAATTCAAATGCCAAATTTGTTTGGGCTTCTCCTTTAAACTAGTCTCATTTTGGATATTGTTTGTGTGGTTCAACGACCCAGTATCTCACTCTGCTCCACACCTTCTCTTTTTAGAGTTTCTGAAGCTGGATGAGTCAACTTGAAGCGAGAAATCAAGCGACTGGGTGGACTTATCGCCGAGCCACACATGGAGGACCTCCAAATCCCACAGTTTGGATTCTGTGTCCAGATGAAATGCTCAGAAGTGGGACAAAAAGCCAGCTTGGCATTGTTAGGCTTCCACCTCTGCTCAGTGTAGCGTTAAGATACCGAGAAGCCTTTCAGGTGTAGCAACGAACTGTCTGGCAGCCATTTTGGAGGTCTGCATCTTGTTTGGCATCAGCTGTGAGCAGCTGATTGTATTTATCTGCAACAGACTTTTCTCCACAGAAAAACATTGTTTTTTTTTCTTGAAAAAAGTTTAAAATGTACATTTGGCATGTTTAAAATCTTAAAAGCTACTGTAGCATTAAAAGAGCTACCTATAATCTTAAAATATTCTAATTGTGGGTGTGATCATGGACTATAAAAACACAATGGACATAGCTACGATTAGTCACCCACTGGTTGACAAAATCCTGTATTTGAAACTTCAAGCGCAGCAAATTCATTGTCACATCTTAACATTCTCTTAAAAACCTATCATACATTTGAAAAATAAAAATAATTTAAAAATAGACAGAACCCATAAACTCATCAGAGAAGCACCTACTAAAGTCATAAATCAAAGGAGAGGAGTTAACATGAGTCAGAACTAAATCAAAGGAGTTCTTCCCACTGTCTTTCATACACCGGCAAGTCTGAGGAGCCCCCCCCCCCCCCCCCCCCCCCCCCGCTGGCCACGAGAAAGAATGCAGGTTTAACGTACTTCCACATTGGTTTCATGTTTCCAAGCTGAAAGTTACATTGATAAAGTCGAGCTCATGTTAGTAACCATCAGCTGTTTTTCACGTATTAAAGCTCACTTTTTAAGCTTATTTAAAGTGGTCATAAAACGCTGCACATATAAAGACAAATTTACACATGGAGCCCTGCTCTCAAAAACTGACATAGATGTAAAACTGTCTGTGAAGCTTGATTTAAGAATTAAGTGCTTAAAGTTTTAAAAACATGTTTATGCCATCTTCTGTTAGTACGGAACATTATGTCACCAGGTTGGCTGGTTGCTGCTAACAGCAACTCTGGTAAGCGGAAGAAAATAGATGGATATACTGTCTGCTTTCACTCTCTATTTCTTAAGCAGTAAGTGGTTCTTTTTTATTTGACTATCTGCATTAACACAGGAAAATCCACCTGTTAGCTGTAATTTTTGGGTTCGTAAAGCACTTGTTTGAGACCAGCAGACCAGACCGCTTGGTAAATCAGAGTTTATGACTCCAGCTTGTTGGTCCAGTGAACCACCTGTCACCTGACTCAAACAGGCGCTCCTCCACACTGTCCTCATTTATAAAGTGCTTTACAAACCTGGACATTACAGCTAACAGGTAGGTTTTTCTGTGTCAGTGTAGCTAGCCAATCAACTACATAAGAAATAGAAAGTGAAAGTGGACAGTATATCCTTGGTTTTAACATAAAGCTCATTGTTGCAGCCAGGGGCAGCACAAAAGTGACCCCCCTTAGATTGTTTTTTATTGTTCGTGTCCTTAATTTTTCCACATTTATTGGTTCTGTACTAGTTAGCTAACATAAACTAATGTAAGTCTATTGACAACAACCAACCAACCAAGTGACATAATGTTCCCGGTGGCACTAAACACAATTTTAAAACTTTTACTTTAAGCTTTTATTTCTTAAATTCAGCTTCACAGGCAGTTTTACATCTATATCAGTTTTTGAGAGCAGGGCTAAGTGGTATAAATTAGCCTTTTTACATGTAGTGTTTCATGTCCACTTTAAGATGGACCTGACAAAACCATTTCCGTTATTTTAGTCTATATACAGCATTCATTCACAACAGGGATCTACCAATTTTGATAAGTCTAACTACATGTAGCATCAATGCAGCCCACAGAGACTGTGATTAGCATTTCCCATACTGTTGTTTCCTCCTATGCATTTCCAGTTTCTATTTCTTCTGTTGCCATTTTTAAAATTGACCAGATGAGAAATTTGGAGAGAAACGCCGCTCATGTAGACTATGCCATAGGCTGTACATGGATTCAAAGCAGATGTGCAACAAATCTGTCTGTACTGTTAAATTCAGTTTTTCTCCACAACATTTCTGGATTCGGACGCTGTAGCTCGAGGGAGCCATGCTAGCCATCACTGTTGAGCTTCAGCAAAACTTAGAGTATTGAATATCGGGTGAGTCATCTAGGCTGTGACAGAGAAACCTAAGCATTTCACCTGCAGACCTCCATAATGGCACTGGCTGTCTCTCCTTAAAGGTCATGTAGCCACATTTATTTACATTTTCCAGCCATGTGTGAACATTTTATTAAAGGTTTAAGATTTAAGTCTGCTCCAGACAAAATGACGATCTAAGCTGGGATACATACGTGATATATTTTCCCATGGGCTCACCAAAACTCGAGATTACAGCGTTATCCTATGTACAGCACTACCTACTGATTGCCATTAATGAGCTATTTACCTGACTGAGTAATGTGATTCTTTAAAGTGTGCACTAACTACTTTTTATTGTCACTGTGTTAATATCCACTTGCATGCACTCACCCTCTATAATTTACTCTGATCCCAGTGATGCTTCATATGAACTGTTTTATTACAAGAAGTTTGAAAAAAAAGCGTAAATATTATTTCACATACTCCGACACTGTTTTGTAGGTAAATGTTGCACGTTTCATTTTGAATTTAAACTCCTCACATGTAAGCTGCTTTTTGTACGTTTCCACAGCTATGACATCAGGACAAAGCAGTGAGTTTGCATGTAATGTTAGAGTGGTAACGCACCCAGTTGTCAGCATGCTAGCTCAGGGAAATTTATTGTCTCTGGTCGAAGCTATGGATTAAACTTTAATACGTACAGCTTTCATTAAAGCATGTGAACAGATCCCACAGGGAGGATTCACATGTACACGTTTCTGCCACAGCAACAAAAGACCAGTTACGTCTTTTTTGCTGGACTGAACTCTTTCATTGCTTTGCTCATATTTAAGGTAAACTAAAGAACTTGTAAATATTTTGAGAACTTCAACTCTTTGGACATCCTGTTTTATGGGGGCACTTGTAAAGTAGTCCAGAACAGGGGAAGCTCTATGAAGCTAATGCAGAAGGACATTTACATTTTTAGGCTACAGCTCCAGCAGAACCTCTTTATTTCTGGACTAATTCAAGAGACCCTCTCTAGTTTGTACAAGAAATATAGTAGAACAGCTTCTTAGCATAAGCAAATCAAAGCTAAGAGTTCCACCACTGAGTTTGGGAATGTAGAACGTTGCCAAAGTTAAGGTGTGCTTATGACGGAATCACGTACACGTGAATCCCCTCTTTCCTGGACTTAATATTTTCCGCTTCACAGTTTGCACGTTTTATCTCTTTAAGAAGTACACTGTGTCCTGTTCTTCTCTCTTTTGTGTTACAAATCTGACTAGCTCACTGTTTTGTGTTATTTGTTTAATAAAGTGACTCAGATGTCTGGCAGCAATTCAAGGGTTTCACTTTTCTAAAATTTTCAAGGCAACCAAAAGTACAGAGACCTCCCCCCCTTTTTTTTTTTTTACTAACTCAAGAGCATCCCTTGTGGAAGTCAACAGTGTGACAGTTTTCAATTATGTGGCAAGTTTTTTAGTTGAAATTTTCGCAACTTATCAGTGTAACCAAAGCTAACAGTTCTACTACTTTGTTTCAGAAGGTAGAAGATATCTAAAGTCAAAGTGAGGTGTAGCCTGAATCACATACACATGAATCCTCTCTTTCCTGGACTCAGTATTTCTCTATTGCCATTTCTTTTCTGCACATTTATCTGTAAGATATCTGAGTCTCTTTCTTTAAGAAGTACACTGTGTCCTTTATTCTGCTGTTTTTGGTGTTACGAATGCATCCCGGCACATTTGACGATTTTAACCCACCCACCCCCCTGCGCCTTTATCGATACTTATCATGTGTAGATATTTGCCGAAATGCATCTTTTCACACCATCGGTAATAAACTGATTGCATATACAGAACATGAATGCACCTGAATCTACATATCAGACTCATCAAGGTGATGATAGCCATATTCTTTTCACATGATGTATAGCTACAAAGCACCGCACATTATCATCAGTATTAACTGTATTTACCTCTTCTTTGTTGATGGTACTATTTGTAAAAATGCAGCAGTAGCAGAACATTTATATGTGTAATAAATATGTAGCGTACGCAGGTGAGACGAGGATCAGGGAACAGATTGGCTGCACTGATACGGGTAGATGAAGCATGGCGTCTGTGTTTTTAAAACAGCTCACATCACGAAGAGCGTTACTCTCACGAGGGTTGTATTTTTCTAGCATTTACTCCAATGTCCTGTATCTGTACCTTGCACTGATGAGTGTATTTTGCCATTTATTAGCACTTGTTGTCACTCACTATCACAGTAACTCTCCTCCTAAATGTCTTTATATTTCCAGAATCCAAATAATAACAGTGATGTTCTTGTGTCAGCTTATCAGTACAAACAGAGTTGTTTATTACTGATATTCTTTGTTTATTGTCAGAGAAAAAATAAACGATTTCAGTACTGGGACGACATTAAGGAAGTTGTTTGTGTGTTGTCATTGAATTGCTTTGGCTGTCAGAGAAGAGTCTATAGATGGGCTACAAAATGAAGGCCAACCAGCTGATGGTGTTATACACAAGTTCAACATATCTAAGATGTCTTTGCATCAACTGGCTTCCCAACATCAGCAATTGGAAGTCTGCATTTGGAAGTAATGGACCAAATCATTTCAGCGTCCAAATTTGAGTCATACTGATAGTATAACTGTTAATTAAAAACGTCAATTGGTTAATTTTATGCATTAACAACTACTTGTTTAGGTCTTGGCATTTAAGGGCTATCGGGTTAGGTTTGGAATAATTCTGGTTTGGGTTAAAATACAACAGTTTTCAAGCTCTTTTCTTGATGAACATGTTGGTTCCTGCCCACTTTTCCTGGAAAAAATACATGCTTATTACATTAAATACATTTTCCACATTACTTAGAAATTAGTCCTTTTACATGAAAAACTATTGTTTTTTTTCATGACTGTTTCACATTTTCTCATGAGACCCTGACAGACATGGGGAAGTCTACTGCCAGCAGAGGAATGAACTATGAGCTATTACGCTTATCAGTATTAGGCTACAGCTGTACAATTAGGACATTGGGAAGGCTGGCAGATTACAATGGTTAGTCCATTAAATTAAGATTTAGATTTGTGTAAGACTTTCTTTCAGTTTTAGGCCTGGTGATGTGTAACGGTATGAATTATGTTGATTAATTTTTTTACTCTCAAACGTAGTCAGAGCCCACAAGCTGGGGTTCAGTATTCAGGGTCATCATGTGATACGTGGTTAGGCAGGCAATTTGAATGCATAAATACAAGGAGAGAGAATTTGGATTTTTGGTAATTATTGGATGGGAAATTGCCATGTGAGATTAGGTGTGGTGCTTTTTCAAACCAAGTTAGGGAAGTTAGCTTTTGTGGCTGATATTTAATGAAACATAACTCGTATCATCAGTTACTAACGTTACCTGAATTAGTATGAACTTGGCTTATAGATATGTAATAAGATAAGATAAGATAACCTGTATTAGTCCCACGTGTGGGAAATTTGTTTTGTTACAGCAGTGGACAGTGCAAAGTTGCATAGAAAAATTAGAGAAAAACACTGGAATAAGATACTGTACACAATAGAATAGAATAAATTAAAATAAAATACTATATAGAATCGAATAAAATAGAATAAAAATGCTATATACAATATGGGTATAATACAACGATGCCAGAAAGAGTATTGCACTTAGTGTTATTGCTATTGCACATGTGTGGATGTGTGTGTTTGATCATAATGATAAATAATCATAATGACATCTACTACTAACACATTCCGTATATGAAAATAGTGAGGCAGACCAGTTTGTAAAAAATTAAAGTATCTTTATCTATCACCCTGTGGTCAAAGGAAGGACAATATATAATTGTATTATGTAATTGTAATAATAATGTAAAGATACAGCTTCATAATGATTACAGAACATCAGACTACTTGTTCTTATTGCTTAATAATGCAGAATAATCATATAGAAATTAAAAAAACTTAAAGTTGTGCGCTATTTGAGCATGTTGCCTGCCTGCAGCACTAAAGGACTCCGCGAGAGACGTCTGTCTCGCCCTAGCAGCACCTGTCCCTCTCCTCCTCTTCAGTTCGCCTCAACATAAGCTCATAATATTCTGTGATATGATTTACTGTGAGGTGTTTGACGAGGTTAGTGATGTTGCCACAAAACCTCACTGTCTTGCCACATGTATCACAAACCGCGTCCTGGCTGTTTGTGGAGGTAAAATACGTCCACACATGACTCCGTTTACGCTCAGCCATTGTTGTGAGTGCGCGCGCCAGGGGCTGCAACACATTTATACAGCTGTATTTCGCATATGACTTTGAAAGGCATAAGAGGAAGTAGTTCCTTCCAATTTAGACGATCCGAATGATATAGTTTCTTTCCACTCTGTTCCTGTTAATGATAAACTACAAATTTACCCCAAAGTACTAAAATATAAATATTTTAATATGAGAATCGATTCTAGAACATAAATTACTGCTATCGGAAGAATCGATATATCAATATCGATCCGCACACCACTAGTCCATGACTGCTGATCACAGTTATAGTGAACTGTTAATAATATATTTGTGTTATCTCAAGGTATTGTGATTGTTTTAGAAGGTAACAGTGCCATGGCCTATAATTTATACAGTTGTGGTCAGAGGTTTATATGCACTCATACAATTGTTGGCATGAATGTCATGATAGTTTTGGATATTTAATGATTTCTTTGAACTATTCTCTTTCTAGAGAGGAAATACTGTACAGCAATCATTTATAATGACTTAAAAGAACAAGAGTCGGGTGTACAACCTTGAATTTATTTAGGGTTTTCTCTTAGCCACACATGGTCGTATGTATACATACAGGATACATACATATATCACAAATACAGGGAGTGCAGAATTATTAGGCAAGTTGTATTTTTGAGGAATAAGTTTATTATTGAACAACAACCATGTTCTCAATGAACCCAAAAAACTCATTAACATCAAAGCTGAATGTTTTTGGAAGTAGTTTTTAGTTTGTGTTTAGTT
>CAKLIZ010002038.1:0-26354 GCA_922035795.1 Oreochromis mossambicus | reverse complement strand
AGCAGCTGAGGGAGGAGGTGATGGAGCAGGAGAGGAAGCAGCTGAGGAAGTAGATAAGAGAGCAGGGGAAGGAGGAGCAGCTGAAGGAGGAGCAGCTGACGGATAACCGACTGGGACAACGACTCGAGGGAAGAGTAGGTCGTTGGCATGGCCGAAAGACGGCATAACGAATGGGGCATCACCTGAAGCAAAAGGATTAAACCAATCCTGCCAATCGGGAGGGAGCTGGATATCAAAGTCCTGTGCATCACCAGAAGCGGGGGAGGGTGAGAAAGGGATATACTCACCATACTCACCTTCACTGACACTCTGGGTATCAGAGTCCTGTGCTTCACCAGAAGCGGGGGAGGGTGAGAAAGGGATATATTCACCATACTCACCTTCACTGACACTCTGGGTATCAGAGTCCTGTGCTTCACCAGAAGCGGGGGAGGGTGAGAAAGGGATATATTCACCATACTCACCTTCACTGACACTCTGGGTATCAGAGTCCTGTGCTTCACCAGAAGCGGGGGAGGGTGAGAAAGGGATATATTCACCATACTCACCTTCACTGACACTCTGGGTATCAGAGTCCTGTGCTTCACCAGAAGCGGGGGAGGGTGAGAGAGGGATATACTCACCATACTCACCTTCACTGACACGCTGGGTATCAGAGTCCTGTGCTTCACTAGAAGAGGTGGTGCTCGGGAGAATGTCATCCAGGATCCAGATGTCTTCAGGGCGAGGAAACAAGTTTAAAATAACATTAGGAATGTAATAAACACCAAGTGCTAAGAAACAGACCTACATCTGTTAGTTTGAGCAGATGATGAGAGAAAAGCATTTTAGGCTACATTTATGTCAGACTGAATGACACTTCTACTTGTTCATGCAAGAAAAAAACAACTAAGTCAACTAAGTTCACATCATTAAGTGAAGCATCCATTTTTAATAGAAGAGCTCCAAACCTCCACCAAGGCAGCTCACTCTGTGAACTTTTAAGGTAACACTATTGTATTTTGTGTACATTCATTTTGTTTTATCTGTTCTTTGTAAGCCTTTATGCAAACACTATGTTGGAGTAAGTACTGGATAATATGTACTGATTTGTAAATAACTGGACATGAATAGCTTATTGTATAAATATAGTACAGTAAATTTATAACTAACTAATTCTTTCATTAATGATGTAACACATTTTGAAACCTCATCAGAGGTTCAATATGTGGATGCAAACTGTAATGTAACATTTAGACTCCCCATCTCCCCCTAAATGTTGCCAATACAAACAAAGGCAGTACAACTGTAACCACAGTTTTAAAAAAAAACAAACATTTTAATAAAGTTTGACTTTATTTGACCTTGAAGGAGAGGTCAGAGGTCAGATGTAACATGATATTTTAAATCTTTACACAGTACTATTATATATTGACCACAGACTCCACACTTTTAAGAATCATAGCTTCTAAATTATAAAGATTTTTGTTCATTTTTGACCAATCACAAAGTTAACCTTTAAGTAGATGCAAGCTAAATTTACATAACTGCACTCTACACCCCTACAAAGTTTCAAAGTTTTTGCCAGCTATGATGTTTACAAAGAATAACAGGCAAGCAAAAGTTACCAAAAGCATAACCTCCTTGGCAGAAGTTAAAATTGCAAGCACACAAAGCTCTGCAGGTATGTCTGAAAACCATGGTGAAGTAAAAAACAAACACAGAGACTGATTTTGGGGCATTTTACAAATTTTAGTCCATTAAGCTATTTTCAACTATTTCATTAAAAAAGTGTCAAATTTGAAGCCTTCAAATCAAAGTAACAGCTTTTTTTCAACTTCATACACGAGTCGTTAATAATTTCTACACCTCTCCAGGAAAATTTAAAGCATACAAACAATTTAGGAGGAACAATCTTGGAATACACATATTTTGATAACATTAAAACTTGATATTCACACTGGAACTTATTAAATTATTACAGTCATTTAGTGACTCTTAAAATAACTGAAGAAATGTTAAAAGTACCTGCAGCGAAGTCCAGGGGACTGTCGAGGAGCCGGGGTCCACGACGAGCCATCTTCAGGCTTTGCTGTTAAGATGAAAAACAAGTACAAACGATCCAAAGATGAAGTACTTGTTGTCGCTTGCAAGTAAAATCCGCTTTCAGAAAAATATTTTCCAAAACTTTAACTTTCCACAGGCTGAGGTTGGAGCAGGTCAAAACAAGTCCAATAGCAAGTGCAAAGGGACGAATGGAACCTTGTGCAGCATTTATATACCCTCGGCAAGCTATGGTTACGGTTGCCAACACGCGTGCACGTGCACGTGATCCAACTATATAATGGAGCTCACCGCAATGTAATTTACAGTTAATTCATGATCATTTACACTTACTGCCTTTGTCAGCCTTTATGTAGCATGTATACTAACCATGTAGGTATAGGTATATCCAGAAATAAACACAGATATTAGAAAGCAGCAAATCAGTAACTGCTTGAGTGAATAAAATAGCATATAGCTCATGCTAATATTACATCTTGACGTTTTTCTTTTCAAAGCTAACAATAACTTAGCGTTCTCGCTACTCACGATGCTGTAAAACAAGTATATGTTAGCAATGACAACATTTAACAAATGATTTTAAAATGCTAGCCGTGCTGATTAGCCTTAGGATTGCTTGAGGTCTTGTTTCCAGCTCTAGTGGTCATAAGCGAACTTGGGCCTGTGCCAGCCTTTAGCACGAAAATCAATGTTGTAGAGCTCACTACTAATCTGACAAAAAGCCTTAGAACCTAGAAACTATGATACTTACAACTTTGCTATGTTTGTGTCATAACATATAGCAAGACCCCATAACGATAACTGACACACACACCCCCGACCTTACATACACAACACAGACATCACATGCGGAGACAGGTCGGTAGCATTATGGAAAAACACTGAAATGTACAATACAATGGGCAAGTCGAGGAGAGGAAAAAAGAGAGACCTCTACTCATGCTGGGCTCCTATGGGGGGACAGCATGAGTTCAGGAAACAAAAAAACCTCCTCTGCACAAAGAGCACATAAATGTCCACATCACAACATCATGAAGCACGTGACAAGCAACAGGGGTGGGTAAGGGGTGAGAAGTAAGCCGATCCAGACACTGCCATCCTGCCCTAGCTGGTGTTATTTAATAATTTATTTTATTTATCAATCAATTTAAAACTTTATTAACCTTTTCAATAAAACAAAGTCTCAGATTTAATTAATCTGAAAATAAGTTTAAGTTTCCCATAACTTTTTATTGCAAGTTACATTACTGATATAATAAAAATAAAATGTTTGTATTGTTCATCCACAAGTGCAGTCTCTGGCTCAAACACAGAAGCCTGGTATGTCTGGTTGTCAGTCCAGACATTACTGCTTGAATGTCTGTCATGAATTTAGATAATCCAAGTGCAATTGCCTGAAGTCTTTAACATTGTCCCAACTTCTCTTAAGTACAGTTTCTGCAGATGTGGGCTAGATATGCTCATCTCTCCTGGTGTCCTGCAAGGAAACAACCACAATTTTTAGAATACAAAGTTATATTTGGTCTACTTATTTCATTTATCTGCGGCCAAGTTGTGGGAGAAGCAGCCTAAGCAGAGAACTCCAGACCTCCCTCTCCACAGCCACCTCCTCCAGCTTATCCAGGGGAACTCCATCAGGTCCTGGGTCTGATCCAGGGCTTCCTCCTGGTTGGACACGGCCAGTACACCTCACCTGGGAGACGCCCAGAAGGAATCCTTGTCACATGCCAGAACTACTTTAACTGGCTCCTTTCGATGTGGAAGAGAGAAAAATACAGAGAAAAAAACAACAGTCATATGACCTCTGATGAGCACGTGCTTTGGCAACAGTGGGAAGGAAAAACTCCCTTTTAAAAGGAAGAACCCTCCAGTAGAACCAGGCTGAGGGAGGGCCAGCCATCTGCCAGATCCACTGATAGTGGTCTTCTTACTATTCCACAGACCCATTTGAAAACAAAGGGGGATGGTGCTTTTCAAACTCTAGCTCCAATATTGTAGAACCATTTACCTCCCTCGCTACCCACCATCATCTCTGTGGCTTCTTTTAAAGAAAAGCTTAAAACACATCTGTGTAGGGTATCTTAGCACAGTTTACTTGGGTCAGTTAGGTCAGAATGGAGATATGGACATTATTTGTATTTGTATTGTACAAAGAGGCAAGAGCATGATGGTGATATAAAAACTGAGTCTGAGAAAGAAACAAATGGATTATACTGCTAACATCTGCACAGACAGCATGCTTACTCGGAGCTTGGCTAGTTTTGACGTCTATGCAGGGGCGGATCTAGAAGGGTGGCATGGGGTGGCAACTGCCACCCTAAAATGATCCCTTGCCACCCCAGTTTTGCATATGACTGTGTTGTTTATTAAAATAAGATAGCATTAACAGTTTGAGCGTAGTTACAGTCAACAGTGAATATAAATGCTAAACTGAATATATTGCATAGTGTTCCCCCCCTCCACCATTAACAAATGGTTCAGCCCATAGCAGGACCGGCTTTTTTTGTTTTCAGTAGCAAGCGATGCTTATGATTGTGCCAGAGCACATTTTGAACAACACCATGGGAATTTCGGATTTTGCACAGGTGGTTGGATGTTACGCTCTGGAAATGGAAGGAAGGTGAGTGTTATTAACCCTCTGTGGTCCACAGACACGCTGCACCTCCAAATCACATGACTATGTTAAGCTGACATATAGCAAAAAAACTGCAGCCACGCCGAGTCTCTATTTCAGCCCACATTGAAAGTTCGGACTTCAAAGTTCTTACATTTTAATTACAGGCCAGTAAATCCAGAGTTATGATAATATATATAAGCCACGCTTTTTTCTAAATACTGTCGTCACGTTTTTGTGTGTGGGGGTTTTAAGCGTTTTTCTAAGGACAGTGCGAAAACAGTAAAGGAAGGGGGGAAAAGCAACCTCTTTCCTGTCGGTGGAAAAATGTACCATGTCGACCAATTTAAAAAAAAAAAGTCAACATGTGGGATTTTGTTGTTTAGGAAGAGGGGAGAGTTTTGGGAGTGACGGTAACGGCAGCGAGACAGAGCGAGTGGGAGAGAGAGAGGGAGCGAGAGAGAGTTTTTAGATGTGGGAGATTTGTGACGTTTAGTGTGGAGTGTATAGTTAGTGTGTTGTGTTGTCTTGTGTAGCTGTTCTGTTGTGTAGTCGTTGTTTTGTTTTGTGTGTCAGTGAGGGCACTAATGAATGTCACTAAGGCACATTTGCAATGTAAACACTGTCACTAAGTAGAAAACCAGCGGAGTGATACACCACCTGTTGTCAGGCCTGCAGGTTTATCCCTGTGCTGTTCTCATCTGTCTTTTGGTGGACAAACTTTTTTTTTACTGGCACACATCATTTGTGGGGCATCTTATTGCAACACCTGATTGTTCTCTCATTTTAGTTTTAGTAATATTTTTAAATGGTTGTTGAAAATGGAAAAAAACGGCAGGTGTATTGGCTGCATTTTTAGATAAATAGTTGTATATGTTTACAAAATGTAGAATTTATATTTACATTTCAAGTTATAAAAATTTACTCAACATGTCTGTGGTTTTTTCACAGTAAAAAAAATACTACTAGGATTTTAAGTTCTTTGTGTGATTTCAGATCAGTAATAGTATTATTAATAGTAATAGTAGTACTAATGCAGTATGACAGTGAAAAAAACAACTAAATTCAGTTGAGCTGGAAAGAATGATACCAAACAAGGCAAGGGGAAAAAATCAAATGAAACAATTTGAGGGTGAAATACAAACGTAAACTCAAAAGGAGTCAAAAATGGCCGGTTGTATTTCAGACCTCAGTGGGTTCATCCAACAAATCATGAAAAATTTGGTTTAAATTTATGTTCATGACAGTGCAGATTTCTGACATTTCGTGTAATTTAAGCTGTAACAATGTGATTGTTTTCTAACAAAGAACAATGTGAAACTTGAGTTAGACTTAATAAACCGCCCCATGTTGTGTAGCTTTCTGGATTTTATACTTATTGGGCTACATATTTATTTATTATACAGGCTATACTGTACATAGAATCAAAACTCACATGTTTTATGTAACTAAAGTGTGTAATTATGTGGGCTACAGACAATAATTAAGTTATAGACTATAACGTGTATACTTACTGCATTTGAATCATTTTAACCATATGTAACCACCTGCATATGTGTTTGGGGGGGGGGGGGAAGGCTTTGATAGGCTTTGATTTTGCCACCCCATTTCATTTCTTTGCCACCCTCATGCCACCCTAAGAAAATTTCTCTAGATCCGCCCCTGCGTCTATGAGGACCCCAACCCAGGAGCCAGACCTTCAACGGGTAACGAAAGCCGTGATGAGCAGTCAGGCTGGCAGCATTGTCAACATTCCTACCAAGGAATCTCTACAGTGTCCCTGAGGGGCCAAAAGGACCACAACTTAAGAAAATGCCAACAAATAGAAAAACACAGGAAAAGCAGACAAAACACAAGTGAAGTAGGAAAAAATTAAAACAAATTAGAAAATAGAAAAACAAAACCAGAATAGTTTCTAGGGACACAATGCTAAACAGCTAATAGCAAGCATGTATTATATGAATCATGTGATTTTAAATTCACATTGCCTTGAATCTTTTCCCCCCACAACACTTAATGTACCGTCTGCTTCTCTTGGACGTGTCTCAGTGCGGTCCTTTTTAGGTTTTGTGCCAGTGCAAGGGCTGTCGAACGTTTAAAAGTAATAAGCTTTTGTATGTGTGGATCTAGAGCAAAGTGAGTGAAAGCGAGAGCTGTGTGTCAGTATCATTCATTCATCTCTCCTCACTATTTCCCCTCTTTAAGGACACAACAAGACTACATGCTTGTTTGGCCTGTGATTTTAGACAGTTGTTGGGCAGTTGCTAGGCAACGCGGTGACGTCGTGAGCACGCGAAATGAAAGTTTTGTGGAGGTGAATAGACGATGTTGTCCTGAAATCTCAGTGATAGGCTGCTGTGCTAAGGTTTTATTTTTATCCATGTATAAATGCAACAAACTGGAATCTGTGAGCCAGGAGGAGCAAACAAAGAGCAGAGATTTCCTTTAACATGGGTCCCAGTTCACTATGGCTGTGATAATTCGTTGTGCAGTTTTTCAGATTTATTAATTTATTTATTCTAAATTAAGCGCCTATTATTTGGTTTTTTTATATTTTTTATATTTGACATGGATTTATCGCTATTTTTTCAAAATAAGGTACACATGTTATCGATAATATTAACATATTTCTAGCATTAAAGAAATTATATAAGGATATTCAAACTCGCGTTGATATTTTGGGTAAACAGAAACCATATCGGTGTTAAGTTGAAGTCACGGTGAGTGTTATATTGCCGCAGCCTGTGCTGAACTGCTGGCGGTGACGCGGTGTGACTTCACACGGAGGCTGGAGTAGGACGCCGCCGCTCCGCGCAGCTCACACCGACTCGTCTCGTTCTCTCAGCGCGAGTCAGGCATCAGAAAGCCGGAGGGATGCAGCCAGCGGGCGCGTACGGCGCCGGGAAGGCCGGGAGCGTCTCCTTCGATCCGGTCGCCTTCTTCACGCATCCCCGCACCGTCCTCAGACTGCTTTCGTGGGTAAGCCTCCCCTGCACTGTGTGGGTATCTTCATCAATGGATAGGCCTACCTGCACCCCCGTCTCTGCCTCGTTCCCACTTACATCTGTCTGGTGTTTCATCCACTCACGTCTGCATTTTACATCAGTGGGCTATTTTTGCAAAAGGCTGAGTGTCTGAATTTCAGCTTTTACAGCGCTCACATCATTTCAGCCTCTGGCACAGAGGCTACAGGGCTGCATCTTTGTGTCTGGATGGAGCTAATGTGAACGCTCGGGGATAATAATGCCCCCCAACCGGAACGTAACATCTCTGTTTTCTGTGTGCTGTGCTGCTGTGAGTCACCATACAACATTTCAGGAGCACAGAAGGCAGATGAGCAAAAGCAGAGCTAGTTAACAAAACACGCCAGCCCTCCTTTTCCGTGTGTGTCCTTCATAATTCAGCTCATCATATGTCAGCTTGTCACTGTTGCTTTTCTATTTCTATCCATCCATTTTTCTTTGACCTATCCAATTAGCACCCGTTGGATGAAAGAAGACATTAAGTTGAATGATTTCACCATTAGTCTCCAAACTATGATTTGAGCCTAGTCCTGAGAAGTATTAATAACATATGAGATCTCTGTGAACCAAATGAACAGTGTAAAGCTGAATTACAATACACAATACAAAACTGGTGTAGCTGGAACCAGTAAAGATCATCCATGACACTTCTTTGTCTAACTGAAAAGGATTTTAGGGTAGCTCCTGATATTTGGCTACAGATTCGTTAAACAAGGGTGCTTTAAATACTAACACTGTTTTATCTACCTCTGGCAAATGATTCAATTTGTGTTTTTTAAATAAATAAAAGGAAAATTCTTACTGATTTGAGAAACCAGTTGTCTTTGAAGGAAATCTCATTCTTATTACTTGGTATTGTCTTTACTCAGTTTCTGTTTCCTTTTATATCAGAGAGTTCATTTTCTGCACTGTGTCAGTGTCAAACATGATGACATTTAAGTAACTGGCACAAGTGCTTGTTTTTGTTGTAATTTGGGCGACATAACCCTTTTAAAGTATCATCTAATTGTGGAGAAGAAGAATATCTTTGGTCTGTGGGCTCTCAACCGCAGGAATGAATGGCATTGGCACGCCGGTGTGAGTTAATTCTCTTCTGCATGTCAGGTAATAAACCGGCCAACACGTCTCTCCCTGCAGGTTTTCTCCATCGTGGTGTTTAGCTGCATTGTGAATGAAGGCTACATCAACATCGGCAGCGAGCGTTTGCTCTGCATCTTCAACAACAACGCCGACGCCTGTAACTTCGGTGTCACCATGGGCGTGGCCTGTTTCCTCGGCAGCATCTTTTTTCTCATCCTGGATGCTTACTTTCCCAGCATCAGCAGCGTCAGGGACAGAAAACGTGCGGTCCTGCTGGATCTCGTCTTTTCTGGTACACAGTTATCACAGGTGGAGCTAGGTCCAGGAGCATTTGAAGTACATGTGCTAGACATCATCTTTTGGATATTTACAAAGAAGAAAATCCTTATATTTAAAATTATCTTAGCTTGCCCAATTACTTTTTACACCCCTGAATCCTAAATACAACACTTTTGTTAAACCCCTTAAATTCAAGCGGCAAGTCGATCAGTTTCAAATAGGCAAAACAAAAATATTAAAGGCAGATCTCAAACATTTTAACAACAACATTTAAATATGAGGTATATAACATTGTATTCTTTAATCTTCTGGGAAATGCACATCTTTACTTTCAGCCAGCACTTGGCTTAGTTTAGCAGAAATACTGACAGCTAGCCTGAGTCCTGCCCAAAGACAGTAAAAGAAGTGCAGTTTCAATAATACACATCAGTCTTTCTATGTAATAAAAAAAAAGCTTCTGTAGTAAATGAAAGAAATCTGTCAGCATGACTCTTTAGGCTTAAAATGTAAGAAATAAATGTGTAAAAATTACAGAAAAAGTTGTGGTAGCTCATTGAGTAAATTGTCCTGTGATTATAAATAAGAGTTTTTTGTTAATTGACAGAAAGTGTTGCTTTTTTTTCTAGTAATTTGTTTAATAGATGGTCAAGAAACTTGAAGATTTCTGTCATTTAATGTCCGTGGTGGAGGACTTTATCATTCATAAAAGCTATAAAACGTCTGAAAATACAGATCATATTTTCCAAAATTGTCCAGTGGGCTGGATTGGTGCTTTACTGTGGGGCCATTCTGGTCACGGAGCCTTATGTTTGACACCCCTGTTTTAAAGGAAATGACTTTTCTTTAACAGCAGCATGAGCTTCACCTTTGTGGTGTTGAGTCAAACAGCGCATAATTTAGCACACATTCAGGTTGCTGTCGTGATAAATTGTAATAGCCGGTGATTCAGTCCGTGGAGACGCATCATTAGTACACATTTTCAATCTATCCAATATACCGGGTTATGAAAAACAAAGATTAATGATTGTCCTTCCTTAGCTAACAGTTTGTGTTTATATCTAATTAGGAAATGTTAGCACACTAATAACGCTCAGCTAAAACTATTGATCATATATCATGCTTACTGTGAGCAGTGCTGTACTAAACGTAGCCCATGGCACCTGTTAATTCAGCAACTGAAACTTGATTTTATATGTTTAATCCTTATCTGAAGCCTTCAGTGCAAAGAAGCTGATAAAATCAAAGGAATAAAATATATTTTTAGAATGAAAAAAACATGAATAGAGTATAATCTGATTAAGCTCTTTCTTTTTTTTTGCCTTTTACAATTAGCTTCATAATCAAGTCAGAAAAACAACAGAGAGCAGAATCTCTCTTTAACATGAACGGAGACAAAATTCATCTTTTATGGTTCTCAAATAGACTGGAGACACTTTTTTCTGTATAAAGTAGAACTGAGAAAAAAATGTGGCAATTATGAAGTGACCCCGCATCTAAAAGTCCTGTTTTTCCTCTCTTCAAAGGTCTGGCCTGCTTCCTGTGGTTTGTCGGCTTCTGTTTTCTGGCCAATCAGTGGCAGGCGACCTCTCCGGAAGAGCTGCCGTTGGCGCAGGGCTCGGACGCAGCCAGAGCCACCATCGCGTTCTGCTTCTTTTCCATCCTCTCCTGGGTGTGTATGCTTACACCTGCCGATTCACACTGCCCTCTTTGTCTTTTGCACGCCCGTGAGCATGCAGGTGATCAAATATCAGATGATGATGATGATGATGATGATGATGATAACCACATGCTCACGTGTGTGTTTTCAGGGTTATCAGTGTCTGCTGACCATGAACACATTTAAGAGCGTTTCCTTCACGGAGGTCGAGCAGCTGCTGCCCACGACCCCCCCGGCCCTCTCTCAAGTCTAACACTGCCGTACACATTTAGTTGACCTGGGCAGCTTCCAGGCGTCGGTGCTTGTTTGACCGTGTGTGTTTGTGTGGTTTTGCTGACAAAGCATCTCACTGCTGAGAACTGCATTGCAAGAATATATTTCAACTGAGACAGTTAGCTCATTTATTATCCCCTGGTGACTCAGTAGAGCCTGTTAAAACTAGCTTAACACCAAGCTATAGCAGCCATTCATCTCACTGTCATCGGATAAGCTCTAATTGTGTCAAGGAAGTACGGCATGGTTTCACTTTTTTAGTCTGTCAAGTCATTTTTTAACCATTAAGTTGAGAAGGACTCAACTGTTCCCCTGCAGAGGGTTAGTAGCAGGTGGCAAACGGTCATATTAAAGGTTCAGTCGTCCTTAGGCTGTAGCTCCTCTCTGGAAGGCGTTACTCATTAAACATGATTAGCGAGTGACACCTTGTAGTTGTTTGGGCTTCAAGGCTGTCATATTTTTGACAGGAAGCTTGTGTTTGAAAGCAGTTAAATCTGCATATAACCTTGTGTCGAACCAAAGAGGGTCTGTGTGAGATGATGATAAACAGCCTAGTGTCTCGCTTAAGTCACAGGTCCTTGAGTTTGAGGTTTTATCAGATGCACAGTAGTGTATAACAGTACAAAGAAGGATTTCAGTACTTTAAATTGTTCTTTTAGCAGCAGCTGGGATGGACTGCTCTCCCACTGTGACACTAAACTGGGGAAACTGGGATGAATTTTCCATTTTGTTGTCAGTGTAGAGCCAGTGTGGGTGTGAGAACTTGGCACCTGGCATTTCATCTGTCATTAAAATGAAACCTGAGGCATTTTGAGAAGGTTTCCAATTGTAGGCACAGTGTGAGTGACAGGGAGCCTAACACTGCTATAATTAAATGCATGTTTTATGCCCAGTTCCAGTGTGATAGTAGACACTCAGGTTTAATAAAAACAAATAAATATAATCTTACAATAATGATCGCAGCGCATTTATGTCTATGTGTCTGCATGTGCACTGTCACACATACACACAGCGATTATTAACATTAATATGTTGTTCGATTTCCTGTATATTGGATTCATTTTATGAGTCGCCTGCAAATGCAATATTAGGTTCTCTGTTTGTATTCGTTTCAGTTTTTTCTGTTCAACGTATGTTGCCCGTACTTAACGCTCACTGTTTCCTTGCAGCTTCCAAATTTGTACCTACGACAGAATTTTTTCTGACTCATCACTAAATACACTAAGTAAATATAATTTTAAAAATATCCCAGGCTTTAAGTAGTTAACATAGAACTTATTTTCCTCTGTAAAACCATTAACGCAGCGGTCCCATTCTGTCAAATGAGCCTTATAGCGTCCATAAACTCTATGAATAAGAGCAGCTTTTAGTTTAAAGAGTTTAGTTTAGCATTATATCTGTCATCATCTCGGTTTTGTGAGACTTCAGAATCAACCATATTTCTATGAGAAGGTGGATTGCTGAGGTATCAGGTAATGTTAGCCAGCCTAGTCAGCAAGTCGCATACATAGACTTTGGAGGTGTGTCACACAGACACAGATACTTGCTAAATGGTGTTAAGTAACATGCAAATAAAATACCTGAATTTCACTCACCACAGACGAGCACAGACTAAATATGGCCTGATTCACACAGAATTTTAAGCCTTTATGCGACTTAAATGGGTGATTGAAAAAAACATCTCTATCATTGTTACTGTGATGTTATTAAGGAGGTAAATTGGCTATGGAGACCAAACCATAGTATAGCAAGGTGTAAACATGTTTATTTCTGATTTAAAGTTGGGCATTTTAACATGAGTGTCTCACTCTGGGAGCGAGCTTCGAGTGGCCACTCGAGGAACTGCAGTTTTATTTTTCAGCTCTGCAGGCTTTTGTATTGTTACATTGTGCTGTTATTTCACTGAACACTCTGAAACTGCGTAATTGAAAAGCACAATACTTAATCCCAATACTTACACCTTCTTCACGCTACGCCTTCGTGCTTCTTCTGTCCATTTTTCATCACTGCATCTTTAACCAAACCGTGCACATCTGCAGGCTTCTCTAAAAACAGAGTGTTACTCAGCGTGTGATTAACAGTGTTAATCGTTAACATGTGTGTCTGCGTGTGTGTTACTAACAGGCTGTGCTGACGCTGAGTGCGCTGAGACGCTTCTTAACCGGCAGTAACTCAAACTTATTCACCTGGCAACACCTGGATCCCGTCCCTAGCAACACTCGAGCTACACCATACCCTATTGCCAATGGCGCTACCATAGTTACCACAAATCCCTATCAAGCCCCGCCCTTCACTGAAACCCTGGACCCCCAGAAGCTCACACAGCAGAGACCCTTGGCTCCTGCCTTCTAGAGACACACACTCAGAGAGACAAGGATGAGATGTACAAGACATGGACAACTTCCTGCCTCACTGTGGAGCGGTTTCTCCGTCCTCTCCTGGGATTGGCAGGATTTTGGGTCATGTGAAGCGTGATCTGTTATCACCATGGCAACTGCTGGCTCAGCTTAGTTATATGTAACTGTCTGTGTCAAGAATCCCGTCTTCTGCTCATGCACACACACAGATACCGGCGCACGCAAACACAGCTGTACTCCCTCACACCTGGAAACAGATGCACACACACACACAAACACACACCTGGAAACACATGTACATACACCTGGAAGAACACACGCTCACGCCTTGACTGCATGTTCATATGGTGAAGTGCAGATTAACATAGATGTAGATGCAGTGATGACGCTCCATCTGCCTTATTAACAGATAACTTAGCGAACGAAACATGGAGGACAGGGAAGCTGTGTAGCTATCCATTTCTGTTTGCCCTCAGTCAGTCTGGCCAATCACAAGCTGCCCTGCTGACACGTGAGCTCCCATTGGCTAAACGTCAAACAGAGGGTCCGTTTGACCAATAGATTGTGAGCAAAAAGAGTGAGGCCAGGCAGAACTTGCAAAAAATGCTACATTTTCTTAGCAGGGGAATAAAGGCAGGACTGCTTAATGCATTTTGTATGCTATAGTGTTTCAGTGTGAAATATTCATGTGATTCAATATTTTATTGTGATATGCTGAAGTGGTATTTGAAAATAAAATCTATCCACTACCACCACCAGAGTCTGCCTTTGTTTCCATTATCTTTAAATAACTTCTTTGCTTCCTGCAATATGAGAAACACATTTTTTAAAATAATCATGTGTTGCGACAAAGATCTGGGGACGTGTTAGCATACTAATCACCATTTGCTGGAAGAAGGCCATAGAGTGGTTGAATTCATTAGCGGCAGCAGGCAGCTGCTGTATGTTATCTTTATTTTTAGATTAGGAGGCACGTGTTGAAGACTGCGAACGTTTCCGCTTCTGTTTCTTTTTTCCATCTTGACACATGAGGAAAGGACAGAATTAGAAGAAAGGTTATGGAGTCAGATAAAAGTCAGACAGGAAGTGGTTTTATTCCAGCACTGTCCAATCATCTCCTCTCTTGTATCATTCCCCGCTTCCATTAACACGCAGGAACATTAAACGGCTTTATGAACATTTGCATCATCCACCATCATCATCAATCGTTACAACTGGCACCCCTCATCATCCATCCTTGTCATCACCAGCAGATAAATTGACATTCAAAAGTGTAGAAATTCACCTTTGTAGTTCTCCTACCACCCACTGTTTTAATAAAATAGATTCTTGACCTTTTCTACAAAGTTTTACGCATTGTTATGTCACCTGAATAAGCCCTTCTTTTACATCTGCGTCTGTCTGAATCACAACCTCTTCAAATTTAAGGAGACAGGGGCCAGCAGAGGGCAGTCTAACTCCGCAGAGCTCCGATCGCACCACACTCAGCTGTGTCTGAACTACCTCTACCCTGAGAATACTAAGACAGAGAGTGGGGGGGGGGAGAAAACGGAGCTGACTGAATGTTTTGAGTGGGTGGAATCAGGGGGGAAAGCGAGGTAGAAACTACTAAGGCCTAGGTCACACTACATGATTTTAACTTAAAGGTTCAAAGAGTGGATTGATTTTTCAGGCTGTCAGGGTCGGGCGCATACAGGCCAAAAATCAACAAGACATCAAGGTTTTCTCAGGCCGTGAGCAATCAAGCGACACCCAGAAGTTTACTGTAGGCCGTGATGATGAAAAAAAAAAACCCTCCAAAAACCAAAGACAGAAGATGAATCATATTGAAAATCAAAAACTATCTTTAATATAAAATTTCCTATTGTGATTTATCCAACAAGCTGCTGTACAGGATTCATTATTACTGTTTTGGAGGTATAAGTCTCTTATAAAACGGCATTGTGCCTGCACCATTCACATACTGTAGGTGTTCAGTTACAAATTATTATTATTTTTTATTATGTTTTGTAATTCTACTGCTTAAAACCACATTTGTAAACATAAACTGTAATTTCTGCACCACAGAGAACAAAGTGGGGGGAAATTCTATTCAAGTACCGGTCTGCAAATTAGGAAAATCATCAGATCATATTAACTGAATGAGAGCTGAAACAGCTTGTTGATCAAAGGGTTAGTCAAAAGAAAACATTCGGCAACTCTTGATATTGATAACTGACGGATACATTTTCAAGCAACAATGCTGCGAGGGGTTCTGCTAACTCATCTGATTTGTTAGTTTTACAGCTTTTTCTTGCTTACTAAGACATTACTCCTAGCCTGCTGTACCACACCATGGTAAGGTGGTTAAGTCAAGGAGTTGGGGTGATACTAAGACTGAGACATAGTGTTGAAATCACTTATTTTCTTTAGGATTATTCATCATCTGTCCTGTAAATAGATGGTTTCACACATGCGACTCTATTTAGAATGTATGTCATTACATTGTAACAAAAGGGGAACATTTTGAGGTGTTTTTCTTTAATATTCTTCAATGATTTTACTGTTTAATTGGGATCAAACTGGGTTGTATGTAGCCTAAGATCTTAAATGATTTTGACACTCTTGATACAAAATCATAATAAACTGACAACCTGCTGTTTGGTCTTTTTTGTCAGGGTAAAGAAATCCCAGAACAGCCTCCTCTGTTCACCTGGATGCTGCATTTTCAGTGGGAAAAACATTTAATCGCTCATCCTATTGACAACTTCAGTCATTTGACATTCAAAAATGTGGAAATTCAACAGTCTTCAGTCACTTGGATGGCTGAAAAAGTCATTTATCCCATTAAAAAAAAGCTGCAACCAGATGAACAGAATCGAGTCTCTGGGGTTTTGGTATTTTCACAGAGAAAAAAAATGTGATTAGACGTTACTGTGATCCGTTTATGTTGTGTGGACTAACAGGTAGTTGCAGCCCCAGCTGTGTGGTCTCTTTGTGTAAAACAGCAGACCAGTCACTAACTTAACCTGCAGTGCACCTTCAGAGTAGTTTTGTACTCTGACCTGGGCTTGAGGTGCAACGAAAAGGATGAGCGGGTGGAGCAAGCAAGGGGGAGGGGTAGTGTTTGAGTAATATAGCTGCAAAGTGACTCTATGAGTGAACTAAAGCTAGAACTATGAGAGAAGAAAAGGAAACTTCTTCTTGTGTGCATCTCGTGTGCATACGACACAAAAGGGGTCCAAGTCTTTGAACACATACACACTCAGTACACACACAGTCTGAGTCCTGCTCACACAACCTATGAAAACCTTGTGAGCGCACGAGGCGAGGGGCGGGACAGGAGACGGGTATAATCCTGTTTCTGGCCGTGGCTCCCGTCCCTCTCGTGCGCTAAAGCAGCACATTCGGCTCCTCCACTTCAAAGAATGACCAATCCCATCACTGGGTTTGTTTAGTCTTCCACAGAACTTCCCTCCGGCAGATTAGGAGAGAGGCTTGTGGCGTCAAAGGACAAAGTCCGCCTCCTCAGATCAGCGGTGCTGTCAGTTAGTTGGGTTGTGACTGGAACTGGCTCCTCCCCGGGCGGCGGGCTCATTCGCTGCTTCCTGTTCCTGCCCGAAACCGGGGACACCGAATGGCTGAGGCGGCTCCTGTGCTCCCCGGGACTCGGGGTAAGGTGTCTACTTTTGTGCGGGGAGCTGGTAGGTTGTGTGTGAGAGTGAACAGAACTGTTAATACAGCTGACCTCTGCGTCAGCATCATCTGGCTGTGGGGCGGGGTCTGAGCCAGGAACGGGGCTGGCTGCTCTGGAGTCACAGAGTGGAACTGATACCTTCAAACTCTTCTCAAAATCTGCTTCTACCTGAGAGCCACAGGCTGCCTCCTCAGGTACGTGTTCTTGTGCAGCAGTATCGCTGTGGCTCCGGCTGTGGCTCCTGCAGGAGATGACCCTCTGCGAGTGCGCATATTTCACTGTGTGAACGCTGGACGACCGTTGCCGTGGTGGGGTGGAGGAGGCTGCGGGCACAGTGAGTTGGGGCTCTGCCAGATCGTCAGCTGAACTCTGATCCAGAGAGTCGAGGCGCACGGCCTCCTGCGGACACAGCACATGCACAAACACTATGAGATAGCCAATCGCAGACTGTTGTAAAGTGCGTGTAGGCTTGTGTGCTGCAGATCACCCTGGAGCAAAAGATGGAATACTAAAAATACATTTAGATAATTTTTTGTTCCTTACAAACACAAAAAGGCACCAAAATTGATTATAAGGAACTACGACCCATTTCAGACTTTGCTGTTGCGATATTAGATTTTTTGGAGGGATGCCCTCTAACCTCTCAGCTTGTCTTTACATTCTTTGATTCCGATTCATTCACATAAAATTAAAAATCTAAATCCTTGAATCTCACCTCGTTTATTTAATTGATTCAAAGGGAAACTGTTAAACTTGTAGAACTAAACTAATATAACTGTCTTCCTCTCCTCACCCCCAGCAGATATGTTATTATAGGGTCTTTACCTTACAACATAAAGCAGCTTGAGGCACCTGTTGTTGTGATTTGACATTATATAAATAAAACTGAACCATGTTCAGCTATCATCGTCATACAAACACACCTGTCTCCTTAACTGTCTGTTTGCAGTGCGGAGGGATGCTGGTCTCCTTGTGGCTGAACTGTCAGGGACGTAGGAGGGGCTCAACTTGTTTCTGTCTAAACTGTCTTCGGGACTGAGCCAGTAAGAAGGACGCCTGCCGCCGCCGCCGTGCGTGGGGCTCAGTCTGAGCGACGGATGCCTGTCTATGCTGTGGCTGGACAGGAGCTTCGGCCGCTCGGCGCTGGGATCTGGATTCACCCTGTATCCGTCCATACTGTGAGCAGAGCTGAGTCTGTGTCTGTTGATGCGATGAGCCGGGCTGAATCTATATCCATCTATACTGTGAGCCGAGTTCAGTCTATGTCTCTTGGCTCTGTGAGTGGGGCTAAACCTGTATCCTTCTACGCTGTTGGCTGAGCCGAGTCTGTGTGAGGAGTGCCTGTCGATGCTGTGAAATGTGCTGAGGCAGATCATTGGCCTTGAGCTGCGTCCAGACCCCAGTGAAGCGTGACTGATGGCTGGCAGAGCTCCTGGAACCTGCAGCAGGGAGCCGCCTCCACTGGAGCCCAGAGATGACATGGAGCCTGCAGAAAGTAACGTGGATTATGAAGATGACAGCTAGAACAAAAAAAAGCAAGACTTTAACTGTTAGATGCATTTTTTAAAAAAAAAGTTGTCTCACCTCACAGCCACACACACACACACACACACACACACCATCAGCTCCTGTATTTCAGTACGTTTTCACAACTCATGAGATGAAAAAACTGTTTTGAGACCAAGTCACGATTCAGTTTCACCTCATCTTTATCTCACTGACAATTTTAGTTAAAATGACTTCCAGTGGAGGACTATATTCAGCTTACTTGGTGCAATAAACTTCCCCTGTTAAAAAAGACACTTTAACATACATTTTTCCACCAATAGGAAAGGGTGGGGGGTGTTTTGGTTTCGTCTTTGCTCACAGGCGGAGAGTGCTTTCGAGCGTTTTCCTTATAAAACGCCGTTTTTACCGTTTCTTCCCACAGTAAATATGAACAACAATAGTATTCAGGAAGAAAACCAAACATTGCATATATTTTTATCATAACTGTGGTTTTACGTGGCCTATCTACACAATTTAAAAACTGGTATAAAGTCCACACTTTTTCCGTCAATTGTTCCGTCTGTCCTGCTCACATCTCCAAAGGTTGTACACGTTGTCATTAACGTGGCTTCACTCCACAACAGCCACGCCGCTTTGCTAGCTAAAATAACGGTGTCGGCACATATTTACTTTAATTTCAGTTCAGGCTAGATTTTTTTCTGTGTGTGCAACGCAGATTTTATCTGCGCAGAGACCGTGCCAACAGTGCGCAATTGCGCACGTGCGCAGCTTAGAGGGAACATTGCTGGCGAGGGAAGTAAGCGAGGAAAATGAGGTACTCCTTTAGAATTGGAAGAGTTAAAAGTGTCTTTTAGCCTTGAAAATTTCACATTGATGTCTCTAAGTACTCATGAGGAATCAGCAAAGGTGAAAAAAGGGAGATTAAAAAGTCTAATATTTTGACAGATCACCTGTAATTTGTGGGCTTTTAGTATGAAAGTAACATTTTGAAAAAAAAAATACTTTAACTTCTGTGCAAAATGCAAAATAAATTGAGATTTGGTTGGTTTTATATTGGATGACCCAAAATTTTCTGTTGTTTTTTATTTGTTTGTGGGATACTTGGCTGTTCCAGGATTTGTTACAATCCAAATATAAACTAAAGATGGGAAAGACGTGGCAGGCGTATAGTTCTATCAATTCCATTTAAATCCATAACAAATATCTCCTTCCTTAAGGCCTTTGATAACATTGCCTTACCTTCTGCAAACTTCACAGCTCTGCTGCCTTCTAAGCTATTTATGGAAGCAATAATCTTTACAGGAGTCATTTAGTTGTTATAGGACAGTAAAAAACAGTTCCTTAATTCGATTGGCTATAAACAGCCAAATTACCTGAGAAGCTGTAGCCGGAGAATGCCTCGTGGCCAATGAGCGGATAAGGAGAGCATCTGAGCGGCTGAGGATGGCTGTCGCTGGGGAGGGAGAGCATGCGTCCCATGCTCAGTAGGTTGCCATGGGAACACTCTTCATCCTCAACTTGCACCTGGCACATGACATCACCAACACTGTTACTCTCACTGTCATCTCTACCCTCCTAGCTTACACGCATGCAGGAATACAAGCACGCACCTGGGCAGGTGCGTCCAGCTCTAAGTCCCCGCCCACAGAGGTGGTGCTGAGCCGCCGACTGGCCTCCTCCCTCTCCCTTCTCTCCTCCCTCTCCCTCCTCTCCTCCATCTCCTCCAGCTGTGCCTCCTTGTTGCTCTCCTCCAGGTGCTTCATCAGAACGGCCACGACCACGTTGACAAGCACAAACTGAGCCGTGAGGACGAAGGTGACGAAGTAAACGGGCGAGATCAAGGGCAGGTAGGTGAGGCAGTGGCGATCCTGCGGGCGACACTCGCGCAGTGTGTCCTGGATGATGAAGGAAGGGAAGAGGAGACGATAAAGGATCAAGAAGCAATAACCTGATGATAAATGAAGGGATTAGGGTGATATATTGATGCGCTCTGCTGTACTTCCTCTCATCTCCTACAGGGGGAGATGTTGATCTGAGCCCAAAAGGACCTTGAGCCTGTCACAGAAGAGTAATACACTCTCCTGACCCTCGAATGTCAGCAGCTCTTAGTCTGTCATAAAAAAAACAGTGATCTGCTCTCTGCTTAATGCAGCGGCTGTCTCATAACCTATGCATTGAGACACACACGTGTGCGCAGACACAAACATGCACTCAGTCGTCCATCCATCTTCTTAAAAACTCCCTCAGAGGAGAGGAAAGGAAGAGTAACAACCTTCATGATCCCATTCCAGTTGTCCCCGGTGGACACCCTGAAGAGCGTGAGGAAAGCCATGCCAAAGTTGTCAAAGGTAGCGTGGCGACTGAGACCCTCGCACGGGTTCTCGTCTGAGCACTCTGAAAGAGGATGAAAGGAATATTAGATCTGGTAAGTGTGGGAGACGAAGGCAAGGGGGGAGAAGAAAGAACTGTGCACAGATTAGATCACTGATTAGGTTGCTGATTCTAAATTGGCATTAATTAATGTATGTAACTCGGCAAAATTTATGCTTGTTTATGTAATCCACACATAAATCACCCGTCGGTGGCACCCGCTTGCACGCATGCACAGGCTCACATGCACACTCTTGCACATACATGCACGCACACACTAACCCAGTTTTCCAAAGAGCTCAACTCCCAGAGCTGCATAGATGAAGAACAGCAACATGAAGAGCAGACCCAGATTCCCCACCTAGACGGACACATTACACGCACAAACAGATATATAGAGTGTATGATACACCAAAAAATAGACATGTACAGTATACACTGAAAAAGAGAGAGAGGGAGACGCCAACAGATAGGAAGAGCCCAAAGACAGAGACCGCTGAGCCTTACTGCACTGACGTTTACTACTCCTTAAAAACTAACGGGATCCATCATGGAGTGGAATAACACCTCACGTTTTAGGGCTTGAGAAACAGAAGTGAGTTTTTGGCGCCTGGACCCAGCCCTGATGAGTCACAAACACGCTTGTCACTGAGACCTGGCCTGCCTCTCTTCATGGTAGGAGGCATGGCGATGTCTAATTAGATAAAAGGTGCATCCACCGATGAAGCGAACTGGAAACAAGCGCATCGGACGGCGCCGCAAAGACGTGGGTTTGATCCCCTACAGTGACGTGTCACTTCAAACACACACAAATACTACACAAATAGGAAGGCAGTGGAGGATCGTGGGTATTTTCTTTGTAGCTGAGATTTCCGCTGGTTTGTTTGAATACATGCACCTGGGGTTTGTCGTTTAAAATGAACATGGTTAAGCTGGAGGTCAAAAGCATCACCACACCATATAAATGTGTACTTACATACATGTTTCCGGTTGTTTAATGTGCACCACCACCCCCTCCCTCCCCGTTTCTCCCTTGTTTCTTGTGGGGTCCCCCGAGGAAGGTTGGTTGATCCTCCCCAAAGCCTTCCCACATTATATTCAAAGAAGGCACACGGGGAAGGCAGCAGCTCTGTGATGTTATACTTAGGCACAGGAGCGCTTTGACTTAATGGTAACACCCTCACAGATACAATGCTAATGTGCAGATCTCTAGTAGTGCGCACCATAATTATGATGTTATGCCCACGCTTGTTAGCGTGCTAATATTTGGTAATTAGAAGTTAACACACAAGTAGAGCTGAGGCTGATGGGGATGTTTCTGAGCCATTGCTCAGGTGAATGACTGGGTTTTATACTAATTGCAGAATGTTGGCTGCTCCTTCCAAATGCTAAAATGTCCTTGGGTAAGAGAGTGAAGCCAAAGTTCACAGAGTCCCCAGTTGCTCGAATTAATGACAGAGACATCGTTAAAGTGCTCTGAAGATCTGCTAAGGTTAAAAAGTGCTGTAAAAGTGCAGACCATATTCTACTAGTATATCAGGTAAAACCTGACACTGGCATGTTAACCATTAAAAGGTTAACATATGAGACTGTTCAGCCACAGAGGAACATAAACAGTGACACTAAACTTCATTACAATCCATCCACATCATGAAGAAATTTAAATGAAAGCTACAAACATCAGCTGTCAGCTGAAAAGCTAAATTCATTTGGCCTCATCATGAATATTTGCTAAACATTTTATGATAATCCATTTAATAGTTAGAATATTTTAATCTGGACCAAAATGGTGAACTAATGTTGCCGCTCCCACATCTAAGACACATTTTATTTTCTTTTTAACTTTTTTCTATAAATGGTAAATGGACTGGTTCTTATAAAATGCTTTTCTACTCTATCGGAGCACTCAAAGCACTTCATACACCTTGCCTCAATCATGCAAGAAAATTTTCCTTTGCTTTTTCTACATACATGCTTTCTGTCTAACATTCACACACAGTTATACTGCGATGGACGCACTGTAGAGCAACTTGGAGTTAGTAGCTTGCCCCAAGATATTTGGCATGCCAGGGATCGAACCACAAACCTTCCAATTAGTAGTTGACCCGATAACTTGACGAAGCAATTTAGTGATAGGTAGGTGCTAGATGTTGGATTTTAACCTTGTTTAAGCCCTTTAGGCCTTTTTTCCTTATTAGACACCTATTGGGTCTAACCCTTGTTTTTTGTTTCTGAACTGAGAGGTTTGTGTCATATTTCCGGCCTACTTCCAGGATAAAATAACTGGGTGTGTAAAACAAGAGTCTGCCAACCCCTGGTGGCATCACAGTGGCTACATCCATGTCCCTTCTATTACCCCCAACCAGACGCAGCAGATTGCCGCCCCTTCCTGAGCTGGGTTTTGCCGGAGATTCCTTCCTGTCAAAAGGGAAATTTTCCTTCCCAATGTCGCCAAGTTTTTGCTCATAGGGGGTTGTTTGATTGTTGGGGTTTACCTTACAATATAAAGCACCTTGAGGTAGTGGTCCAGGCTGTCAGTATTAGCCTATTGTAGGGGACATAATCACAGGCTTGACAAAAAAAATCACACAGGAAAGGAGCTCAGGAGGTTGGTGGTTGGTGGTGCTAATATGAATGTGTGTGAATGAAGCTTATAGTAAGAACGTGGTTTGAATGCTTAAATACAGTGGAAAAGTGTGACACAGGTACCAGTGTAAAATCTGTCTGAATGCAGCTTTTGTCTGCAGAGTTTTTGTGCCTCAAAGAAAAGAAAGCTTTTCAGATTGGATCTTTGGATGTTCTGCTTTATTCGTCAGCAAGCAGCAAAACAATCATCCCAAAGCCAAGCTGTTTCATAATATGCCATAAAGTCAGGATTTAACTGATGAGTTTAAGGATCAGCAGGTACCCTTTAGCTAAATCTGAGTACGTCTTCTTCTTTGTTTAGTGATTATTAGGTGTCGCTGGTATAGCACTGCTTGGGAGGAATAAGTGATAAATCATGGGAGAGGCAGTCAGTGCCAGGCCTCGTAAATTGCTAAATAAAACAAGCCATCTGCTTTTCATCAGATCTGGACACCAGGCAGGCATTTAAAAAGACATGTTTAACTGTACAAGCACAATAGATGCTTCTTACCTGAGGCAGAGCCTGCATCACTGTGTCCAACAGAGCTCTCATCCCCGTCGCCATCTTTAACAGCTTCAGCACTGAAATATCGCAACATGTCAGCTCTTATCAGCCTCACGCCGTCGTGTTTGTTTGTTTTTTGTGTTTGTCTCCCCGTGTGCTTACCTCGTGTTATCCTGAGGACCCTCATTATCCGTATAATTGTGGGGTTGATGGGCAGGGAAGCATTCAGGTCTATTTCCTCCAGTGTGATCCCCATGATGGACAGCAACACAATGGCGAGGTCCAGCTGGTTCCATCTTGACACACACATGGACAAAAACAATATTAGCTTCTGAAGGCATGCTTTTTGAGAGCCTCCGTCTCCATGCGCGACTGGGGATACCTCTCTTTGAAAAAGCGTCGGAGTCCAAACGCGATGAGTTTCAGAATGGCCTCGATGACGAAAACCAGCGTGAACACGTAATTGCAGTACTTCAGTATCTCCTCGAAGTACTGCAGGACACACAGATACACCCTTCTACAATACCACTGCATTGTGCTTCATTACTATGGTTTTAGGACAGGTGGAGGAAGGTGTTGCCATGGTTACCTGAGGTTGGTTGTAGTGCTCCATGCTCATGGTGAGGAGGTTTGTGAAGATGATGATGGTTATGAAGAGATCCAGGTAGTGGCTGGTGCACACGGTGTGGATACTTCGACGTAACGGGGAGTAGTCAGCGTAATATGGCTTCTCAAGGGCCCCTGCACACACACACACACACAGATACAAACACACACACACACTGAGAGTCATTAAAATGCTTCTGAAAGAAAAATATGATATTGGCGATGAGGTCACTGGTGAAGTGTGTGCCAAGTGGCACTCTGGTGTGTGCATGCGTGTGTGTGCACAGACTAAAAGTGCCACCTCAGGAATTCAGTCCTATCCATCATGCACACACACTCTCCACGGCACCTCAAGGTGTCTTTGAGCAGAAACCCTCGCTGTCTGCTGCCAGACAGTTAACTGACTAAGAGGAGAGCACTACTAGAGATTACACTGCAGAGAGAGCGTACAGAGAGAGACAGAAATGTAGCAAGAGAAAGAAAATGTGTGTGCGCGCAGGGGTGTTGCGTATGCGTGTGTACACCTATGCGAAATGACCATAACTATGTAGACACATTCCCTGACAAGGGAATATTTGATACAATTTTAAGGCCTCAGCATAAAATTTTAGACAACAGCAGGCTCCAACTGATACACCTCTTTAACTGCTCGTTAACAAAACTACCCACTCAGCCAGTGACATCGCAATAACTCAGGCAAGTAGACAAAGTCAAGATAACCTGCTGAAGTTTGCTTGTTAGAACAAAGGAATGCAGAAGAACATCTCTGAATCTGCTTGAAGCGGATGGTCTACAGGAGCAGAAGGCCTTCACAATCATCAGATCTCAGTCCAACAGAGCACCTTTGGGATGTTGTGGAACAAATATGCAGCACTGTGTCATGCTTTCATGTCAATGTGGACCAAAATCTTACTGCACCTTGTTGAATCGATGCAATGAAGAATTAAACCAGTTCTGGAGGCAAAAGCGGGCCCTAGTACACTGTACCTAACAAATTGGCCAGTGAGTGTATAATAGCTCCATGTACTAAGGCAGAGCCATAAAGAAATAGCTCCATTAGTTTGGTTGGAGCACTTCTGACTGGCTGACGCAGTGACGCTGGGCTTACTGCCAGCATCAGCGCCAGCATCAGCTTTCTCCAGCAGGCATGTTTCCCATGTTGTTTAAAGCAGGAGCATTTTTTTTGCTGATTTTGTACCTTTTCCCTCTGCACCCGTTTCTTCTGCTTCAGACTCCAAAGAAGAAGTGACATAAACAAACTAAAACTAGATTTGCTTTGAAAAGTGAGGAAAAGAAAGGAATGAGGAAATCACTACATAATAAGTCAAGGTTACTCTTCAACACATGCTGGCTTTTATGAAATTTAATGCTGAGAAGTAAAATGCTCTAACACCGACAGACCTGATGAGATAGTAGAGCAGAGAAAAGAGCCACTCATAAACCACAAATGACATGTCCTACTTTCAGCGCACACTGACGCACCAGTTCGAATGGAAGCTGATCGTTCCGGACACTGGGAATAATGTGCTCGTGTACAGGCGTCGGTAGACCTGGGCCCAGAATGCTTTATGAATAGCTCCTCCAAAAGAAAACATAATCATACCTTAAAGCTGGAAAATATATATTTTGTTCATCGAGCACATGAAAAATGTTCAACTCTGTTTGGGTTGTTCTCTGTTCTCTCTCTTTTTGTGTGTGTGTGTGTGTGTGTGTGTGTGTGTGTGTGTGTGTGTGTGT
>CAKLIZ010002037.1:5422-26361 GCA_922035795.1 Oreochromis mossambicus | reverse complement strand
TTTGTTTTTGTGCTTTTCAATTTGTTTTTGCGTTAAGTGAATTTGTTTTTGCGCTTTTCAATTTGTTTTTGCGTTAAGTGATTTGTTGTTGTGCTTTTCAATTTGTTTTTGCGCTTTTCAATTTGTTTTTGCGCTTTTCAATTTGTTTTTGCGCTTTTCAATTTGTTGTGCGTGTTGTGATTTGTTTTTGTGGTTTGCACTTCAGGGCCACCGTAGGAGCCTGCTGGTACTCTGTGTGGCTTATTTAACAAACCACAAATACACAACAGGGCAGCATAGATTAAACAAAATTACAGTTTTACTGTTATTTATATTGGATTGTTAACTCAGGGGGACCGGGGCTGCTCCGACTTCCCGAGTATGAAATCCAAATAGAAGGGGCCTTCCAGATTCAAATTCAGATTGGGAACTTAGAAATTTGGACTTTTGACTCATGCAGGAACACACCATAAAGATGCAGAGAAAAGTCATTAGGGTAGAGGAGAGATGCAGGCAATAAGACACAGCTGAGACAAATTATCTTCTTTGACAACTAGACAGGGGGAAGTGAGACTTAAGGCAGGGCACAAAAGACACATGAGTATGAATATAAGACATGAAGCAATAGAATAATAAAAGTCCTAACATGGAAATTAAGATTTTGCAAGAAAGTTACAAGAGTATACTAAAATATGCAACAAAAACATGAAGATTTAAATCTAACTGTACTCACTAACCGAAAGGGGAGGCAAGTCGTCCCCCTCGTCCCCAGATTCTGCATTTTCACAGCATTGCTTGGAGCAGGAACTATCTGGATCACAAAGGAAACACAGAGGCACCAAACAGGTCTCTGTTTTCAATAACAAATATGATGGCATTAAAGTCTATAGAAAGGTATTGACCTTACAGGTATAATTCTTTATTTAACACCACAAATAAGGCAAACCATAGTATAATTGACTCATGCATCATTCATATTCACATTTTCAAAAAGAATGTTTTTGTAAATAACGAGTGTAGTTAAACTTTCAGTTTAGCTCACTACATCCTCTCACTTTTTCTCAGAAAAGGCGTACTCACTGGGGCTTTCGACTACTTCTAAAGACTAAATTTACTCGTGGTTTATTACTTACCACAAGTATTTCTATTTCTAACACATGCAGCTGAGTGGAAATTTACTTCTGTCTAAAGGGTTGAGGGATAAAAGAAAAAACATCTCAACTGCTAAATATTCAAAAGCATAGACACCACTGCACAGAGGAATAGATAAATATATCCTGCTGATGCTTAGTAATAGTCAGAGTTTAGTTGGGAACACATCATGGTTTTGGTGTAAAACAAACAAAAAAATGCATTAGTTCATCCAGCCTTGTATGCTTTGAGTTTTCAGTACAGGAAAGTACCACAAATGTGCAAACATGTCTGCATGGGCTAGCAACTAACCCTGAAATGAACATAAATTCTCCATGTTCCCCAACAGTCCAGGACACAGGACCTTCTTCCTGTATTTACTTTTGTTGCTCCTGCTGCAGACGCATCTGGCCAATAAGTAGACTGAACCATCTCACATGGTTTGTTGTTAGCTTTTTTGTTAGCTTGTTGTCACTTAGAATTTTATCTTTGTGAAAAAAAAAATCAAACCACTGAAAAAAGCTACAAGTTTACGAGTGTCAACTGATTTGGACCAGAGTCAATAAACTTAGTCTGTAAAAAGGACAATAAATCATGTCATTGTTACTACATCAATATGTTGTATACAATCAATAATAGGGGTTGGGTCTATCCAGTAGACATAAGATTTTACAAAAGCAAAGGTAAAATTTAAATCTTAAACTTTATAACAAAATTCATTTGTAATTCTAATGTTTAACTATGCAAAAAATTACCACACACATAATTTGATTCTTGTATATTTTATATTCATGTTTCATGACATGTACAATAAGATTAAGTGCAATACTCTTTTGCTGACAAAGTTGTATTTTTACTCAGTTGTATATAGCATTTGTATTCTATTTTTTATCCTATTGTATATATTATTTTATTCTATTGTATATACAGTGGGGCAAAAAAGTATTTAGTCAGCCACCGATTGTGCAAGTGCCCCCACCTAAAATGATGACAGAGGTCAGTAATTTGCACCAGAGGTACACGTCAACTGTGAGAGACAGAATGTGAAAAAAAAAATCCATGAATACACATGGTAGGATTTGTAAAGAATTTATTCGTAAATCAGGGTGGCAAATAAGTATTTGGTCAATAACAAAAATACAACTCAATACTTTGTAACATAACCTTTGTTGGCAATAACAGAGGTCAAACGTTTACTATAGGTCTTTACCAGGTTTGCACACACAGTAGCTGGTATTTTGGCCCATTCCTCCATGCAGATCTTCTCGAGAGCAGTGATGTTTTGGGGCTGTCGCCGAGCAACACGGACTTTCAACTCCCGCCACAGATTTTCTATGGGGTTGAGGTCTGGAGACTGGCTAGGCCACTCCAGGACTTTCAAATGCTTCTTACGGAGCCACTCCTTTGTTGCCCGGGCGGTGTGTTTTGGATCATTGTCATGTTGGAAGACCCAGCCGCGTTTCATCTTCAAAGTTCTCACTGATGGAAGGAGGTTTTGGCTCAAAATCTCACGATACATGGCCCCATTCATTCTGTCCTTAACACGGATCAGTCGTCCTGTCCCCTTGGCAGAAAAACAGCCCCATAGCATGATGTTTCCACCCCCATGCTTCACAGTAGGTATGGTGTTCTTGGGATGCAACTCAGTATTCTTCGTCCTCCAAACACGACGAGTTGAGTTTATACCAAAAAGTTCTACTTTGGTTTCATCTGACCACATGACATTCTCCCAATCCTCTGCTGTATCATCCATGTGCTCTCTGGCAAACTTCAGACGGGCCTGGACATGCACTCGCTTCAGCAGGGGAACACGTCTGGCACTGCGGGATTTGATTCCCTGCCGTTTTAGTGTGTTACTGATGGTGACCTTTGTTACTTTGGTCCCAGCTCTCTGCAGGTCATTCACCAGGTCCCCCCGTGTGGTTCTGGGATCTTTGCTCACCGTTCTCATGATCATTTTGACCCCACGGGATGAGATCTTGCGTGGAGCCCCAGATCGTGGGAGATTATCAGTGGTCTTGTATGTCTTCCATTTTCTGATGATTGCTCCCACAGTTGATTTTTTCACACCAAGCTGCTTGCCTATTGTAGATTCACTCTTCCCAGCCTGGTGCAGATCTACAATACTTTTCCTGGTGTCCTTCGAGAGCTCTTTGGTCTTGGCCATGGCGGAGTTTGGAGTCTGACTGTTTGAGGCTGTGGACAGGTGTCTTTTATACAGATGATGAGTTCAAACAGGTGCCATTCATACAGGTAACGAGTGGGGGACAGAAAAGCGTCTTACAGAAGACGTTACAGGTCTGTGAGAGCCAGAGATTTTCCATGTTTGAGGTGACCAAATACTTATTTGCCACCCTGATTTACGGATAAATTCTTTACAAATCCTACCATGTGAATTCATGGATTTTTTTTTCACATTCTGTCTCTCACAGTTGAAGTGTACCTCTGGTGCAAATTACTGACCTCTGTCATCATTTTAAGTGGGGGAACTTGCACAATCGGTGACTGACTAAATACTTTTTTGCCCCACTGTAGTCCATCCATCTTCATCCGGGGCCGGGTCGCGGGGGCAGCAGCCTAAGCAGAGAAGCCCAAACCTCCCTCTCCCCAGCCACCTCCTTCAGCTTATCCGGGGGAAAACCAAGGCGTTCCCAGGCCAGCCAAGAGATATAGTCTCTCCAGCAAGTCCTGGGTCTCCCTCCTGTGTCAGCCTCCTCCAGGTGGGACATGCCCGGAACACCTCACCCGGGAGGCGCCCAGGCATCCTTGTCAGATGCCCGAACCACCTCAGCTGGCTCCTTTTCATGTGGAGGAGCAGCGGCTCTACTCTGAGCCCCTCTCGGATGGCCGAACTTCTCACCCTATCTCTAAGGGAGAGGCCAGCCACCCTTCAGAGGTAGCTCATTTCCGCCGCTTGTATCCATGATCTTGTTCTTTCGGTCAGCCATAGGTGAAAGTAGGGTAAATTGAGAGCTTGTATATAGTATCCATCCATCCATCCATCCATCCATTCACTTCCGCTTATCCTTTTCAGGGTCGCGGGGGGCGCTGGAGTCTATCCCAGCTGTCATAGGGCGAGAGGTCAATGACAGCTGTCAGAGGACAGTCTGTCCTCTGACAGCGAAAGGTCAGAGGACAGACTGACAGGTCGCCAGTTTGTCGCAGGGCCAACACACAGGGACAGACAACCATTCACACTCACATTCACTCGCACATTCACACCTATGGGCAATTAGGATCAACCAATTAACCTATCCCCACAAACTGCATGTCTTTGGACTGTGGGAGTCGGAGTACCCGGAGAGAACCCATGCACACACGGGGAGAACATGCAACACTCCACACAGACAGACCCCGGCCTGATGGTGGAATTGAACTCAGGACCTTCTTGCTGTGCGGCAACAGTGCTAACTACCGTGCCACGATGTATCTTTTTTCCTCTTTGTTTAATGTGTGCATTTCTACTACAGAATTTCAAAAAACAAGTTAACAGAAATGTGCAGAAATTCAACAAGATTCACAAACTTTTTCCTGCAACTGTATATAGCTTTTCTATTCTAAATGAATTGCTGACAAAACTGAACAGCCATGATGTAGACGTCAGCACCAAAGGACTGGGATGCCGCTCTTGGATTAACAACGCCCTTTAAAGTTGTCATTTGTTCTTCTGTCAATGGACAGTCAGCGTTCGGAACAACAATGCTTGAATGGTTATGGCAAGATAGGTCACTGTCCTCCCAGTCAATGTCTGGAATCTGGAAGCCCTGCAACGAACAAACAAAATTAGGAAAGAATAATTGTATATAGGAATCAATGAGTACTAAAAATGTGCACCTTTACCTGTGTGTTTTCTGGAACAGGAAGATATCTGTGACCCAACTCCCACAGCTGGTTGGGACTCATGTTGTTTTCTGTTCGCAGTGGATGGTTGTCCCATCCACTGCAAAATGTATTAAAATCATCCTCCAGTTGAGGAAGAAAGACGTAATGGTAGCAAAAGAGCCATACCAGACCATTAACACAGAATGAACAGAGTGGAAAAGGTGCGTGATTAACTAAAAAATAGGGCAGAGTCCTGAAGGCTCTTTGGGGTTTGTAGGACCTGTCCAATATTTTCTTCCTTGAGGGGTAAATAATGGAAATTGAAATAAAAAACAACAACAATTAAAACAAAACACCTGACACATATCATACAGTATATCCTGCTGGATAGGGCACTGTTCTCTAAAGACATTTTACTATTAAACTTTTTCATAAAACTATAACCACTGTTACACTCCAATCCAATCCAGTTTTATTTATAAAGCACTTTAAAATACCCAGCACAGGAACAAAGTGCTGTACAGAAAATACATTAAAACAATAGAATAACAGAAAACAGCAAAGATAAATAAATAAAACACATATTAAATAAAATTAAAACAGCCCTATATTAAAATAAAAAACAAGATAAAACAGCATCGAATCACCTAAAAACAACTGAAATAAAAATAAAAATAAAATAAAAATAAAAATCAACATCTCACGTGGTGTCAAAGGCCAGGGTAAAGAGGTGGGTTTTCAAGAGTGACTTAAAAACAGGTAAAGAACTGGCCTGTCTAATCTCTAAAGGAAGCTTGTTCCACAGTTTTGGAATTCCATTCAAAGAGCGCTACAAACCCCTCCCCCGCCCAGCTTTTGGTAAGGCAGACCATTGTTCCATACTGCTGCTGCCTGCATACAGACAAAGACTAAAACAGGAAAAACCAGCTTCCAGGGTTATTTACAAATGGGACAGTGAGGCTGAGGAGGTCCTGCAGGACTGCTTTGAGACAACTGACTGGCAGATATTTGTGGATGCAGCTGATGGCAACATCAATGAACTCACAGACTCTGTCATTGGATATATTGGAAAGTGCATGGATGATATCATCACAAAAACCACTGTCCGCATATATCCAAATCAGAAACCCTGGGTAAATAAAGACGTTCGCGCCAAGCTAAAAGTACGGGCCTCTGCCTTCAACTCCGGGGACGCTGATGCATATAAAGCAGCCAGGTATGACCTCCGAAAGTCCATAAAAAAGGCCAGAAAGGACTACAGGGACAAAATGGAGTCCAGCTACCACAGCTTTGACACCAGGCGACTGTGGAATGGACTGCGCTGCATCACTGACTACAAGAAGGTCAACACAGTCAGTGTTCAGCCCACTGCATCTCTCGCAGACAAGCTTAACAACTTCTATGCTCGTTTTGATGCAGACAACAGAGAGCAGATCCTCTACCCTCAGGAGGACAGTGAGGCTGCAACTTTAACTCTGAAAACAGAAGCTGTGAGATGGACCTTTAAAAAGGTCAATCCTCACAAAGCTCCAGGACCGGACGGCATCCCAGGCCGGCTACTCAGAGTGTGTGCAGATGAGCTGGCACAGGTGTTCACCAACATCTTCAACCTCTCCCTGAGGCAGTCAGTGGTCCCCACGTCCCTCAAAGCATCCACCATCATTCCCGTTCCCAAAAAATCAGTGGTCTCCTGTCTGAATGACTACCGTCCTGTTGCACTGACATCCGTCATCATGAAGTGCCTGGAGCGGCTGGTCAAAGGTCACATCTGCTCCTCCCTCCCTGACACACTGGACCCTCTTCAGTTTGCCTATCGGACAAACAGAGCCACAGACGATGCCATCGCCCTGGCAACGCACACCACCCTCACTCACCTGGAGAAAGGGAATACATATGCAAGGATGCTCTTCATCGACTACAGCTCGGCATTTAACACCATCATCCCCTCAAAACTTGCCACGAAGCTCGTCGACCTTGGGCTGGGAACACCGATCTGCAGATGGATTCTAAACTTCCTCACAAACAGGCCCCAGGTGGTGAGAGTTGGTAAGCACACCTTCTCACCACTCATCCTAAACACAGGTACGCCACAGGGTTGTGTGCTTAGCTCCCTCCTATATTCCCTGTTCACACACGACTGTGTTGCTAAACACGAGTCCAACATCATCATCAAGTTTGCGGATGACACAACCATCATAGGCCTCATCACAGACAACGATGAGACGGCCTATAGAGAGGAGGTGATGGCACTGTACGAGTGGTGCCTGGAAAATAACCTGACTCTCAACATCAGCAAAACTAGAGAAATGATAGTGGACTACCGGAAACGACCAGTCAGAGAACACCAGCCCATCCACATCAACGGTGTCAAGGTCGAAAGGGTCAGCAGCTTCAAGTTCTTTGGAGTCAACATCGCTGAGGACTTCTCCTGGACCCTCCACACAGACACTGCTATCAGGAAAGCTCGCCAGCGGCTTTACTTCCTGAGGAGGCTGAGGAAGTTTAGCATGAACGCCAGCATCACCTCAAATTTTTACAGGTGTGCAATTGAGAGCTTGCTGACGAGCTGCATCACAGTTTGGTACGAAAGCTGCTCTGCCAGCAGCCGTAAATCACTACAGAGGGTGGTGAAGGCAGCAGAGCACATCACTAGCATGAGGCTTCCTGCCATTCAGGACATTTATCTCCAGCGATGCCTCCGTAAAGCACACAGCATCATCAAGGACCACAGCCACCCAGCACATCAGCTCTTCTCCTTGTTACCATCTGGCAGACGTTACAGGAGTCTGTCTGCTCGGACTACAAGACTTAAAAACTGTTTTTACCACCAAGCCATACGACACCTCAACCACAACACTTAAACACACACAACACAGCACTCAGAAGCTACCCTGCAGCTTCACAAGTACTCTGTTTAATCTGCACTGGTCACTTCACTTTATTGTTATTGATATTTATATTTAAAAAGTGCAATACTGTAATTTTCTGCTGCTCATTCCTGTGCATTATCCCATCTGCCCTCCCGTCATATTTCTTTTCATTTATAGATACATATATATTTAGTCATCTTTTCTCTTTTACCATGTCTCTCTAATATTTTGCTCTTTACTATTTTTCTATTTTTTATTTTATTTTATTTTATTATATTTTCTCCTACTGTATCATGCTGCTGAGTGACTGCTGCTCGTCAAACACATTTCATTGCAATGTTGACCCTGTGCTAACTTGCATATGACAAATAAAACTGAAAACTGAAAAATGTGTCAGCATGAAGTTTAACACAGCTGTTAAAACATTTTTCAGGATTTAACAGGATAGTAACAATTATTTAGATTTATTGAATTTGTAGGAAATTACGCAAGTGCCATCTTGTATCATTATGATTTTAAGAATATTTTTGCAAAAATATGTACATCAAATTAAACAAATAAGTAGTCTATAGCATTTAAAAGTGGTTACCTACAATTATGAAATGATAATACTAATTCTTATTGATGATGATATTGTATTTGAAATCCTGCTGTAACACTGAACCCGAAATCATAAAATGATTACCCTTGTAATGTCAGGGAGTTACAACCAATGAGGGAAAATATTACTATCTCACCCCTTGTATCCAACTGCATAACAGCACTGCTTGGTAAAGGTGTTTAATTATTATTTTTTATTCTTAAATATCCCCAAGTCACTATAACAAACATTTGAAATTAGATATATATATATATATATATATATATATATATATATATTGAGGGACGTTAGAATCATCTTAAACAACTTTTAATGAAATATCCACAGGTAGTCTTACAAAGGTATGTAAGAAAATACCTAACCCAGAATAAAATGCATCACTTATTACTTGAGAGGAAAACCAAACTTCTCGACTGATTTTTGGAAGAATGCCAGTGTTGTTGATGCCAGATTATTGGAAGCAGCACCGAGATACATAATCTTTAGAGGAAAAAGAACAATGAGCAACTTCCATGTAAATATTGCATTTGATTTACTTACTAAACTAAACTTACCTTACGAGAAAAGCCATCAATACCTCCAAAGATCACAATATTAGCTGAATGAGGAAAAAAAATAATTTTAATCTATTTTTGAATTATCACTTTGAAGTGTTTAAACGTAAGTAATGCAAGATGTAATTTATGTCTGCAAAGATGCAAATATAGTAATGAGTAAGATAACAAAATACAGTTCTGAACATTTGCAGCTGAAAAAATTCTCAGGAATATCTTTCACTTCAATAGATCAAATAATTTACCATGTCAGTTTATGGTTTGTGTCAATATGCATTAGAGACTATGGTCCTGGGACGGAATAAGCACGTCAAGCAATGCATCCCAAGGAAACCATCCTTGACACAACACCAGCTGTGTCGACACAGTGCATAGAACTTCGAACCCTTTGGTACTGGACTCCGTGTCCTCTGGCCTGAAGAAGTGCTTTCACCATCCGGTATCCAGCGTGAGGCTGCCTGGATTTTATGTCTGTAACGCATTGGTCCAACTCTTCATCTGACAGGCTGCTATAGAGTGCTTTGACTGAAAGACTGAACTCATTCATGCGTTGGAATACTGTGCTTCTGGACATTCCCAAAATTTTAGCAATGGCTGGGATGGACAAGTTCAGTTCCAGAATAATAATAATAATAATAATGCATTGGATTTATATGCGCTTTTCAAGGCACCCAAAGCGCTTTACAATGACATTATTCATTCACGCTCACATTCACACACTGGTGGAGGCAAGCTACGGTTGTAGCCACAGCTGCCCTGGGGCAGACTGACAGAAGCGAGGCTGCCATATCGCGCCATCGGCCCCTCTGGCCAACACCAGTAGGCGGTAGGGTGTCTTGCCCAAGGACACAACGACCAGGACAGAGAGGCCGGGGATCAAACCGGCGACCTTCCGGTTACAGGTGCCCTTCCCAACCCCCTGAGCCACGGTCGCCCAGAAGGTCGCCCAGAAGGCTGTTAAGATGATAGGGGAACAAAGCCATTCTAAATCGGCCAGTAGGTCCCCACTCAAACTGAATGACAGCACCATGTAGATTCATTTTATCCTTTTCTCTGTTTATCAGAGTATGTAAACTACATAATGCATCTAAGAGGACAGGGCAAACCTCAACTTGACCAGACAAAGCTTGTAGAAAAACTAGTTCCTGGGTGCAAATGAAATCTAAAAAGTCCAGATCCAGGGGAAGGTGTTCAAGACAATGTTCTAAACGTGAACGCAGTCTCTGAAGAAAATGATGTGGGAGAAGATCCTAAGAAAGAGGAAAAAGTAGAATTATTTTTGTAATTTTTAAATCACCAACAAAAAGTGAGTTAAAAACACAATGTTACCTACATTAACTGAATAATCTTAGGCTATAAGATTCTAATGTTTATTTTATCATATTTCCTTATGGTTCTTTCAAAAAAAGTATTTTGTAATTCATGCCATTTGTTGCAGTATTTTGATTTTCTGGTTAGGATTTTATTTATTCTTTTCTTACATCTTTTGTTTTAATAGCACAGTATATTTAAAAATTGAGCTTGCAAGAGAAAAAGCTTTATTTTCTATTTTATCTTTTTTATTTAAATGTTTTTGAGAACAATGCCAAACCAAAACTTACTGAAGAAAGCTGGAACTGATTCTTGAGTTCAGTGTTCCCAAGGAATACTCTGAATGGATGAAAAAAAAAAAATCAGGGAGATTGCCTGGTGGCGTGTTTCATTTATGAAAAGGCCAGAAAATTAAATTTGATATTGTCAAACTTAATCCCTTTTGTTTATGAAACAGTGAGAATGAATTTCTTAATGGGTCGCTCAGTTTGGGGAAATTGTGCGTAGCCTGCAAGGGCCTCAACTTCTCCATTCCCACAATGTGCAACAAATGGGCACAGCTGATCTTCAAGAGTGGAACATCAGCCAGTTACTTCCAACTTTAACGCAGCTTGTAGTCTTGGAGAGCAGCATGCCAAAACTGCATGCACAACTTCTGCTAACAGTGGAAAAGGATTGAGAAATCCATGCAAACAGATTCATAAACTCAAAGAATATTATTTTACAGGATTAATTATCATATCAGCCGCTGGCTGACCACAAACCTTGAGGGTGTATACGAGAAGCAGAAGAAGCAGAGGGAATATCCCGTTTAACTTATGCTATCTGTTTAAGTTTAGATAGTATTTGTAAAGATATTGACCATGTCCTTTTCTGAAAGTGTGGATATAATCTCGCCTGTATGGATGCATTTACACCTACATTTCCCCAACAAAGGATGTTTTAATTCACCACTATTCCAGTGAAACACAAGTCTTCCTGATACCGGTCTCGAGTTTTTGTTCACCAAAGCACAAACCAACTTCATACTGACGGACAGATCACTGCCCTATTCCCGCCTTGTCTGACTGCGTTTTGTGGCTTTGGTTCACTTCATCTCACTCGTCCCCATTCTTGTCATTAAATCAGGCCGTTCTGCAACCATGGCAGCCATTCACTCTATGGCTTTATTCATGGTGTATTTTACCCCTTCACTAAATGCCGTTCTCGTTTCCAACATTATATTTGCAGTGTTCATCTATCTATCAATATCTGCGGAGTATGGTTTTGTACCGAGTATCCTATTTTCTAAAGCACAGCATGTAAAGGTTAGCCCGGTTAGCAGGATGCTAGCATGTAGCGCTTAGTGAGACACGCCTCAGACGAGTTGCGCAAAGACCCCGTCTGTGTACTTTATACGTGAGCAACGGATTTAAATAAAATTAACGTTTCAAAAGACAAACTTGAAGATAAAAAAAACAATATACTTACCGGAGAACCGCCAGGGTTTGCCGCTGCCATCTTGCCGCTCCTAAATTCAAAACTGCCTCTGCAGACAGGTCAGGCAGGGGAGGTGTGGAAATTGTCTTTGTGTTAGTCAAACGTTTTCTTCAGTTCGAGTAGATGATAAAATAAAATAAAAATGAATGGGATTTTAAGTAGGACTAGGCGTTATGTAATGATCTCTGTTTAGGAGAAAAGCTTAATCACTCACCTTTAAACAGCTCTCTTTTAGGAGACACACTGCTGGCTAACAGTGTCATGTGATCAAACAGTGTAATTTAATTGGCTGAGAGCCGCTCGACTCGATGTAGTGCTGATTGTTCTGGTTTGGGTCATTTAAGTTCATCACTTTTGCAGGTGAAATTTTGCAGGTGAATATTTGATGGTGAATTTTTTGCAGGTGAATATTTTTGCAGGGAAATTTGGAGGATAAAAATTCAGTGTTATAAATTCTATGTCTACAAATAGTTGAAATCTGATGATACTATATTTCTTCCATAGTTAGCACACTATGACGCATGCACACTAACAAAGGAACTTTCTGACCAAACTTAACACAAACATCACATTGGGAAGAGATGTCAGGGAGGCAGGCTGATAGGAAAAACAACGGAAATACACAACATGAGTTGAGAGGAGAAGAAATAAAACTCCACTCAGACTGGGCTCCTAATGGGAGAACAGTTTAAGAACAGAAAAAACACCACGTCACAAAAGCATATGACTGTCAATACACCACAGAAACACAAGGGTCGGTAAGGGTAAGAGAGAGCCAGTTTAGACAGCGCATAAGGTCCTGCAGCTTGTCTGCTCTCTTCCAGTCGACCCGCCATCTGCCCCAGGAGGGAACAAGCGCCGAAGGCGTTTGGAAAGGGGGGGGATGAGTGTGTATCAGTGTATGTGTATGAGTGTGTGTGTCCTTCGCCCTGTGTGTTTTTACTTTTATTTTTTAAGTAGATTACAAAAAAATACATATGTCATATATACCTTATAAAATAATTTCAATTGAAGGTAAATGTACCATACTGGTGCAGATACATTATCCCAAACTGTCAGACATTTTATTTTACTTTAGTCAGCAACTCTTTCAGCTTTCTACATTTTCATCTTGTAACAGACTCTTCTACACTGGCCCCAGTATGCAGTGCATGCGCTTGGTAGTCATGTCAGAGGAGGAGAAGAAGTCAGTTCTGATGGAATGCCACAATAACCCTGGTACCGGGAATCACAATGGTGTTAGAGGTACCCGAAACAGGGTTGTTGCTGGCTATTACTGGCCAACATTGAACCAGGACATCAGTGAATGCGTATGGCCTTATTTCAGTTAACAAGATAAAGAACCTTGTCTTTACTTGCACACTTAAACATTTCAACATTAGTTTGTGTGTGTGTGCGGTTTTTTTAATTGTTATCAATTTACATCAACTGGTTTTACGGTATCCTTGAAATATTTTTTGGGATACATCTTTCAGGTCAGATTTGTTTGGGATTTGTTTGGGAAAAATGTTTGGGAAAAATGGTTGATAACATTCTCATTTTTATTGTGTATTCAACACTTTTTCTGCTGTAGTAGATAGCTTTTCTCTATTTACAGATTGAACATTTCCACAGCAACTTGGTGAATAATAAATATTTTTAGTTTTCACTCTCATTTTTGTGTAATTTTTTTGTAGGTTCTTCGCAACATTGAGAGGGCACAGGACACCCAGAAGAAGACCTTTGCAACACGGAAAAGGAAGCAGGTAAGACAGTGTGTTGTTCAAGCAGGTGATGATGTTCTTTTGTCAGGTGATCCAAAGAGACGACGCACTGGAGATGCATTATTGAGCGAACACCAAGGACTGTACACTGTGGCCAGCATCACGCCAAAGGGGGTGACTACTATTGTGAAGGGAGCAACTTGCCAGAATGTAAATACTCGGATGAACGATGTTATCATCACGGGGCTTCGCATCAAACCTCGGTCATACGCCCGGGCGGTCGCCGCTGACAATGTAGGAGGGCCAGGAGAGGAAGATGTCAACTCCACGGAGCACCAAGTGGTTACCTTTCTACGGTCCAAAGGTGTGGAAGTGGATTATAACAACATTGAGGCTTGCCACCCTCTACCCTGAAAAAATGACAGTGACAAACCAGCCATCATTGTGAGATTTGCAAACAGAAAACACAAAACAGCACTGTTAAAACAAGGAAAGAAACTGAAAGGATCCGATGTCTTCATGAATGAACATCTGATAAAAAGAAATGCGGACATTGCCAGGAAAGCACGTTACTTGAAGAAACAGGGAAAAATTCAAAATACATGGACCACCAACTGCAAAGTATTCGTTAAACTCAATGGAACACCGGAACAAGCCAAAGTGTTGGTCATCAGAAATATGGAGGAGCTGGACAAATACTGAGGTTCAACTTACTCTGGAGGTATGAATACACATGTGACGTGACACACAACACAACACATGGCACAGTCCAAAAGAACTTCATCTGCATCCGGCAACAATATCAATATAACTCATTGGAATTCTGTTTATGATAATCTGGAACTGAGAACATTTCATTACACAGACCATAATGCTCTAGACTTAGAAAAGGATATAGACCCGGAAAATAATTTCTTTTACAACATCAGCAGTAACTGCTGCTACTTCACTGATGAACAGTTTAAGCACACCATCAACACGGAAAATAAATTATCAATAATCCATTTTAATAGCAGAAGTCTGTATGCCAACTTCAACAATATAAAGAAATATCTAAATGAGTTGACAAATCCATTTGGAATCATTGCCATTTCTGAAACATGGTTCAATGCGGAGAAAGGACTGGACTTTGGACTGGAGGGATATGAAGTGAATTTTGTAAATAGAAGGAACAAGAGTGGAGGGGGAGTAGCTCTGTATGTGGATAAAAACCTAAATTACAAGGTGGTAGAAAGTATGACAACTGTAATTGATAATTTATTAGAATGTATAACAATTGAAATTTATAAGGAAAAAGAGAAAAATGTAATAATTAGCTGTATATATAGAACACCTGGCTCTAGTATTCAAGTATTTAATGACTTCATAGAAGAAGTATTCTCTAAAACTAATCAAAAAGTTATGTTTATCTGTGGTGATTTTAATATTGACCTGTTGAATCCGAAAAAGCATAAAATGACCGACGAATTTCTAAACACTATGTACAGTTTGAGTTTACATCCTAAAATAACCAGGCCTAGCAGAATTACACCACATTGTGCCAACTTACTTGACAATATTTTCACTAACAATATGGAAAACAACACTGTGAGTGGATTATTAATTAATGACATCAGTGATCACCTACCAGTTTTTGCAGTTTATGACACTAATTATAAGAGAAATCAGCATGAGGAACAACTCAGATACAGACGTGTAAGGACAGAAGAAACTATGAATGCACTTAAGAACGATCTATTAAATCAGGACTGGGACAATGTGTACAAAGAAACTGATATTGATATTGCATATGGCATATTTTTAAGAATATTCATGGAGTTGTACGATAAAAACTGTCCAACAATAAAATACAACAGAAAGCACAAATATTCAGATAGACCATGGATCACTAAGGGTTTACAAAATGCATGTAAAAAGAAAAATACACTCTATAGGGAATTCCTAAAACAAAGAACAAAAGATGCTGAAAATAAATATAAAAAATACAAAAATAAGTTGACCAATATTATACGTGTATGTAGAAAGGAGTATTATAATAAAAATATTGAACAATAATAAACATAATATGAAGGGAATATGGGATGTTTTAAATGGTATCATTAAAAATAATTCTGGACAACAAAGTTATCCTCAATACATTATCGACAATGGCAATATTATGGAAAACACTGCTGATAAGGTCAACAGCTTTAATCATTATTTTGTAAATATTGGACCAAAACTGGCAGAACAAATTCCTGAGTCACTGCCATCAGTAGACTGTAGTGAAAACCTGATTGATAGGAACCCTAACTCAATGTTCCTCACATCAGTGGAGGAAAAAGAAATAATTGACATTGTACACATGTGTAAATATAAAACATCTACTGATTGTAATGATATTGACATGAAAATCGTCAAGAAGGTCATTGAAGGAATTGTAGGACCTCTAACATATATTTGCAACTTATCATTTCAGACGGGAAAAGTGCCAAACAAAATGAAAATAGCTAAAGTTGTGCCGCTGTATAAAACTGGGGATAGACGCCACTTCACAAATTACAGGCCTGTTTCTTTACTACCACAATTCTCCAAAATCCTAGAAAACCTGTTTAATAAACGATTAGACAAATTCTTAGATAAATATAAATTACTCTCTGACAGTCAATATGGATTCAGATCAAAAAGATCAACATCTCTGGCATTAATCGAATCAATTGAGGAGATTACGAATGCTATAGATCAGAAACAGTATGCAGCTGGAGTATTTCTGGATCTCAAGAAAGCATTCGACACAATCAATCATGACATATTAATTAATAAACTGGAACGGTACGGGATCAGGGGGGTTGTACTGCAGTGGGTGAAAAATTATTTAAGTGACAGGAAACAATTTGTGAAGCTGGGTGTCCATTCCTCATCATGCTTGGACATTGCTTGTGGTGTTCCACAAGGCTCTGTACTGGGTCCAAAATTATTTATTATTTATATAAATGATATTTGTAAGTCATCTGATATATTAAAATTTGTATTATTTGCAGATGACACAAATATTTTTTGTTCTGGGGGGAATCTAAAGGAGCTGCAGGATACAATTACTTCAGAAATGTGCAAAATTAAAAAATGGCTTAACAGGAACAAACTATCGCTAAATCTAAGTAAAACTAAAATAATCTTATTTGGGAATTCCCTTAGAAATGCACAAGTGCAGATTCATTTAGATGGTGTGGAAATTGAAAGAGTACTTGAACATAAGTTTCTTGGTGTGATTATAGATGATAAATTAAACTGGAAGTCTCATATAAAACATCCATCCATCCATCCATTCGCTTCCGCTTATCCTTTTCAGGGTCGCGGGGGGCGCTGGAGCCTATCCCAGCTATCATAGGGCGAGAGGCGGGGTACACCCTGGACAGGTCGCCAGTCTGTTGAGGTTTTAATGGGGTTATTGAAAATGTGTATATGTGCGTATGTGTATATACGTATGTATGGATAGATATATGTTTCTATGTATATATTAAAAAAAAAAAATACACATGACATATAATGTAATTGCAAGGAGGTATTTCTGTAGTCTACTGATACTAGATAGTGGAAAAGGGGTGGGATTAAATAAGCTTATGCTTCTTCCTGCTCCTTTTTGAACATGAAAGTTATTTGGAGTTGTGGTTGCTCGTTTTCCTTTTGTTTTGCTTTGTTCATTTGTCTCTTTTAATTCTATTTTGTTGTACTTTTTCAACATGTTCAAAATAAAGATTCAATCAATCAATCAATAAATGTGTCCAGGCTGAGGAACTACCTAAGATCAAAAAGTAAAAAGAGTATGACATGCAATAAGTTGTCGCAATTACATTTTGATTTAATGTTAAAAATGGATTAAAGTTTGTATGTCATGCCACATATTTGCATATTATCAGATCCATGAACGGATAGGAAGTTTCTCCTGGACCACTCATATGAGACTCTGGAATAGTGATGTTCGATTCGTGAACGAATCGTTCAATACTCGAGAATCACTTTACTGACTCGTGAATCATGATTCACAAACGCAACTGACTCACTGACTCATCCCTGTTGCTGTTAGCAAACTAATTCCATTAGTAGAAATATATCTAGCTTATAGTTAAAATTGTGGGGAAAAAAACAACAGCCAGTTTATTAACAAAAACATTCCTGCTCTGAACTGGAAGAAAAAACCCTGAGTAGAAGCTCACATCAAGACAATAGCTCCTCGGTTCACAGTAGCATCGCTCAGCTAGCATGCTAACAGCACATTTGAGGTACTCACCCCCTCCCTTGCTGTGCTGAATCATAGCATAAGGTGAATCACTCAGGACTCACTAACCCCCTTCCTCCTGGCTCACAGCTCAAACGAGTTGAACGAATCACTCACTCACTCACCCCCTCCCTTCTGGCTCACAGCTCAAACGAGTTGAACGAATCACTGACTCACTGACTCACCCCCTCCCTTCCTGTTACGAATCACTCACTCACTCACACCCTCCCTCCTGGCTCACAGCTTCTTCTTCTTCTTCTTGGTTGGCAACCAATGTTAAGGCACTTTATCGTCCCCTGGCTCACAGCTCAGTGGACATTTAGATGAGAAAATATATATTTGACACATTTAAGGAAAATACAAATAAAATAAAAATAAATGTTCCCTTTAGAATTTTTTTGCTCTTTTTTGCTCTAAAGAAAATAGTTGTTTTCTTTTACAATCATTCATCTTAGCAGTAGGATTTACATTAAAAGATAAACAAATTAAGTTTGAGTGAAAATATACATTTTTGCACTCTCTGTTCAACTGACTCAGTGACTCAAATGACTCAAGAAACCCGATTCACTTTGGTGAAGGACTCATTAAAACTCGATTCAGTAAAAAGAATCGAATTTACCATCACTACTCTGGAATGGCAGATTGATCATCAGTATGCCAGTCCAGGAGCAAAGTGGCAGAAAGACTTGGTACCTCTTCAGTCCAGTCTGGTAAGGCACGTTTCTGTGCAGTCATGTTAAATCTTTGTAAGTCAAAGTCATTGATGGTTTTAGAATTGCTGAAGCATGAGAGTAATTCCAGCCTTATTTAGTATTTTCCCTTTCATTCGTTTTCTTTATTATTTTCTATAATATTTTGAAGCACATTCACATGATGTGCTCTTTTCATTTAGCTTGAATATGTTTTGGACCAAAACCTACCTCCAGGAGAACTCCTAGTGAAGGAAGACAATATCTGCCTGACTCGGGAAGACTTCTGGAGCCTGGGTTTGGAACACTCCATGGAATCTACTGTAAAGTATATCTTGTTACTTTAGCTAATGTACCGCAAAGAAAATATCATGTAATGCAAGATTGTTGTGTTTTTGTGTGCACCATTGATCAAGCCAAGGATGCGTTGGGGGAACATCCAATGTTGGATCTCCATTTTTTCATCTACAAGTTTGGCCAGAAGTCACGTGAACCTCTGATCTTGTCCAAAATCACGGACTTTGACAACATCATTCGTTGTTCTCTCCATGTGGCATGCAATCTGACGCCAGAAGACCCAAACATGCAATTGTTTTGGTCCAGAGCGGGGTTACAGCACTTGGTTGACCTTTTGGCAGGTCTACGTGGACAGTCCCCACACCCACTACAAGTCCACGTTCCGCCACCCTATCAGTGGGTTGATAATCAATGGTGGACTCAACCACCCCAACTATGTGAAAGCTCTTGATACCCGTGCGGAGGACTACTATGTACACATGCGGGACCTTGCCCAGAAGTGCATATGCCCATTTTCCTTGCGCATGGAGATAGTCCAGGCGCTGGATCAACATGAATTGGGAGTACTCAAGGAACCTGTCCAGGCTCACTCTTTCTTCCGCATTCTTCACATCCAGAAGCTATTGGATGAACTCCCCTTGGTGGTACCTTTCAAGTGGGAGGAGGAAGAGTCCAGTCTACAGTTCATCCTGTCAAAATGTCTCACCCACATGGTCGAGGAGCTCTGGGATCTGTGTAAACAGTACAGGGGCAAGGGCGGTTTCCTTCCAGTCTGGAGAGCCTTTCAGCTGGAGATAGCGCTTGAAGAGGCATTTCATGGACACCCCTTGTCCAACCTTGACATTGTCTATTCTTCAGCCCTGGGCACAAGTTCTCGCCACGAATTCAGTGCCACGCATATCTGGGGCTTCATGGCGCTTGGTCCTGCCACAGGGGCAGCAATTGACAACACACCTCCACCTTTATCACACTGGACCAAGGACAACCTACGGGTTCTGCGAGTCCAACGGCTCTTCTCCCTCACATGCAACATGGAATGTGAGCCGTCAGTACTTGGCCCTTCACTCGTTCTCCCCTTGCTGCAAAATATTTTCCGTAGGAATGAAAAGATCCCTCTTGCTGAGCTCCAAGCAACTAAATGCCCTGAGACTTTGAAGGGACACAACCTATCATCATTAGTTGAGAACCTCGCTACAAGGGAGTCCTTTACAAATCCATTCACCTTTTCCAGGGCCAGGAAGCTCATTGAAGAGTCCGGCAAAGATGTTTCAGAGTGCCTGAAGGCTGGCTTCCTGGAAATGAAGCTGAGGTGGTTTCCTGACCTTAAATTTCGGTATCTCAGAGGAACGCGCCAGGCAACCTGGAACTTTGTAGAAGTCCACAATGACGACAAAGAGCCTTCAATTGAGGCACGTTCGTCAGCCTTGGTAGGAGACATAGCCATGGAAATGGAGCGCCGCTCGCTTTGCTATGCTCGCAATCTGGAAAGGTACCGCGAACATGGCGTGCCATGGTTGATCCACGTCCTGAAACGGGTTTCAGGAACAATTGATGCCTCTACTCATAAGAAGATCCTTGTCCTCGTCAGTTCAGTAGGTGTCCTCATGAACCGTGATTTTGTATGCCACGACAAGATCAAGGATCTGCTCATGGAGCTCAAGGTCAGCCAAGCGGACCTTCAGAAGTGGAAGATCATGTCGACATCTGTTTGTGACACAACCTTTGGATTCACTTTGTACAAGCTGCACTATGACATTCCATACCGGATGGTGCACCATCCAGTAACTTCAAAGAAGAAGCTTCCAACACTCCTACTGGAACAGGATCCCGTGGAAGTTCCCGTCGAGCTAGAGGATGAAGAACCTGACACTGTGATTACAAGAGTTGTGTTCATGCCAGCCAATGTCAGTAGGCAGTGGTCAGAAGAGGAGCTGTCGTTTGTGAAGACGGACCCTCCAGTCTGGGTCACGGATGGATACCTTCAGTATGTGCAAGGCTGCAGGCATTGGCGCCCGGTCATACTAGGCATTTGTCCATAAAAGAAGGGAGTTGGTGTCCAAAAAGAAGAAGTAAATGAACGGTGTTACTTAATCCACCAATCAAGTGCATGTTGAAGTCATGTTCTGATGAAAACATGTGTAAAAGATGTGTGATTTGTAGTAAGTTGTTCTTTTTTTTTATGTTACACAAAAGTGATGTTTTGTTACTGTTGTAAACATGTTTGAAAATTGTTATTTTACATCATGTT
>CAKLIZ010002036.1:0-26369 GCA_922035795.1 Oreochromis mossambicus | reverse complement strand
TGTTAGTGTAGCCCCGGCTCTCTCTAGTGTACTTCCCTGTGTTCCCTGGTACTTCTAACACCTGTCTCGGTCTCCATGCATAGATCTTCCTGGACCCTTGCCTGTTTCCCTTGGACCCGACCTAAATGAGCATGAGTGAGAGTGAGTCACGGTGTGGAATTGGATTGATTGTGTTTCTTGTCGTGAACGTGAAACGAAGAGGAGTGTGAGTGAGTTTTCCCTGACCCCGGACCTTCCCTTTGAATCCCTGGAACCCTCTTCTCATTATCACTACCTGAAATTGACATTCAAGTATTCTTGACGGAATTGCAGGGAGACAAAAAAACAGTGAGTAGATACTGTTTATTTCCTTTCCGTGAGTATTATGTCAGTCATAATACTACATAATACAGTCATAATATGTCAGAGAGCCCGGTGGCGCCAGTGTCCGGCAGCCTCGCCTCTGTCAGTGCGCCCCAGGGTGGCTGTGGCTACAACGTAGCTTGCCATCACCAGTGTGTGAATGTGTGTGTGAATGGGTGAATGACTGGATATGTAAAGCGCTTTGGGGTCCTTAGGGACCATAAAAGCGCTATATAAATACAGGCCATTTACCATTTTACCAGTCAGTTTGATCTTCATCATTTGATCTACAGAATTAATCGTCATATTAGCTATATTAATTGTTTACTACAATATTAATCACAATAATTTTGTATGGAAATGATGGAAAAATATACACAAAAATAATACAATAACTACAATCAATCACACCATCAGGATTACCAAAGTCATGTTTAATCACCATGTCTGACAAAAATAATGTTCTTGAAAAGTGGTTGTAAAAGTATCAAACATTTACTAGTGACCTTATCCTCACCCTTCAACATTTTCCTTTGGCCTTATAAATATGTTTGTGATTAATCCAAACTAAATGTAAATAAAGATAGTCTTGGTCTAGAAGTTCTGATCTATCTTCAGTATATCTTTGCATTTTTGTTTAACTGCATGTTAATGACACTTTGTTTTAAACAATAAGTTAAACTGCAGCTGGAATGTAACAGTTAACAGTTTGCAGCAACATATAATACTGTATGTTGGATAGTTCGGTTTATATGATCATTTGGGCTAATGTGAGTAAATGAGATGTACATATTTCAGTACCTTGCTCTTTATACTTTCAATAACAAAGATTAAAAAGCATTAAAAAAGGCAAAATTGAGTGTTTATTAACACGTTAGGTGGGTTGCACTGAGTTTTCGTAATGGGTCTGTTTTCTGAACTAAAGCTGACTCAAAATAAAAATTCTCTGCACCTAGAGGACCTCATCTGAGTTCAATGCAGTTTTGTTTTATTTTGACTGAATTTTAGTTAAGCATGAATTACTGAAATCATTGAACTGTAATATAAAGAGTCTTGTTTTTTTGTTATTGTGGCTTGAAATCTGATTAACCAGTTAAAATGTTGAGAATGTATTTGATCAAACATATGCTACAGTACAATAATGTTAAAAGCTGATGACGTGAGGTTTTATGTGTGAATAATGTGTGTATATTTTGGTGCTTTATTTAAAGTGAAAGTAAAAAAAACCCAAATAAATACAATAAATTTAGCAGAGCAATGTTTAAGAACTCTTAGAACACACTGAAGAACCCCTGTTAAAAAAACCAAATGTTTGTCACTGATGTCCTTATGCTCACACATCTACAATTTCTTTCTACCCACATGTGTTTATGATCAATTACTAAAAAAAAACTTTAATTTAGCTGCATTTTCACTTTATATATAAAAACATTTTCTTGAAAGTTGACAGTTTTTCATTTACATGTATCTATGTGCATACATCCTTTGTTTCTTCATACCATCAGTGTTCAGTGTCTGAGATGTGGGGACTAAGGAGGCTATTGGAGTGCTGTGTTTTACAGTCTTCTTTTGTAGATAATTTTGGTGAGTCAGTGCAAATTCTAGCCTCAGTTTCCTGCTCTTAGCTGATCGGTGTGGCTCCCATTTTGGTCTTCTGTTGCTGTAGCCCATCTGCTTCAAAGTCAGATATACTGAGCTTCCAGAGATGCTATTCTGCATAGCGTGTTTTGAAAAATTGCATTGAGAACTGCTGCTCACTGGATAGTTTCTCATTTGAGTCCATTCCCTGTAAACCCTAGAGATGGTTGTACAGGAAAATCCCAGTACATGTACAGTATCTGAAATACTCTGTCCTGTCTGACATCAACAACCATGCCACGTTTAGTCATCTTTCTTCTTTATTCTGATGATCAGTTGGAACTTCAGCGGCCTGTCTTCATCATTTCTTCATATTTAAACAAACATAATCATCCTGTTGCTGTGATTACAGGTCTGTGGAATACAAAATGGTAAAAAGACAACACTTACACCAGGGCTGGACTGGGACAAAAAATCGGCCCGGGCATTTTGACTAGAGACCGGCCCACCAGGTATTATAGGAAAAACCATAAAATCTTTGAATGAAAACAAACGCTGTTGTCACAGTGATGTACACTGTCTTGTTGGTATATATGTATCAGTCTAATAAACTTAAACCTACACCATCCTCCCTATTCTGGTATTCTAAACAGTACCCGAAAGTAGACTGCTTGGTCGAGTTAACCTCCTGAACTATCTACAACACATGGTGAAAACCTGAAATTAAGAGAGAGAAGGCTAGAGGTGAGACATGATCATTGCTGATTACTGATGACAGATTTAGATATATTTTCATAAACCATTCATTTGCCACATCAATAAACAGCACGGCAGGGCAAAATATTTTTTCTAACATGGCAACCTTTAAAAAGTGAAAGGAGATAGAAAGACAGGTGAGAAAGAAAAACTTAATTGACTTTTTGATGGCATTTTACACACAGTACTGGTACAGAATCTAGAAAATGTGGGAAAATGCTGGCATCATAAACAGTACTTAGCTACTTCTGAAGAAATTATGATGGGACCCTAAAAAAAATACTATGTACAATAATGGATTTCTATACATTTTACATCAGATGAAAACGTTTGTTGTAAGATTCAGGGCGATAAACAAACAAGAGAGAAAAGCCGATCAGCTGATCACTGATCAGTTTCATGATTGAAGTAGAAACAGGAGAGGGAGGGGGAGAGAATGAAAGAAGAAGAGGCAGCTGTGCAGCAAAGACACAGAATAACTCCAGCTTTGTGTCTTGAACTCCGGGACAAACTGTGTTCCTTTTCACCTCAATACGAAACGCGCAATATTTTCTCTGTATACGAGACGATTCCGTTTTTTACGGGATGGTTGGAACCTCTAATGACTAACCTTATAAATAAGATAAAACAAGTTCAACATAATATCATAGCACCCACCCAGCAGTAGGCTATAGAAACTCCGTCATGCTAGCTAGTACGCAGTACGAGTTATTGTAACTGACTGTAAAAAGTCAGCATAACGAAAATAAACTCCACCTAAACTTGGTTTATATCTGACCCAGATAGACTGCAGGTCATAACTTCTTACCTGAAGTTCAGTTCACCACCTCGGGTCTCTGCTCCTCCTGCCTTTCCGTCATCCACCTGCCAGCGTGTTGCATCTGCTGGCCTCCACCACTTGCTAATGTTACTGAATCTGTAGAAGCTCCGCAATAGCCACCACAAAACAGTTGAGTTATTTTTACACATCTCCCTTCATCTGGCCAGTCCACCACCTTTCAGTGTTTATACCGTTACGGAAAAAACACGAAGAAAAACCCCCCATCGGCCCATAAAAACGAAAAATCACCATTGGCCCACCGGGCAAATGCCCGGTATGCCCGATGGCCAGTCCAGCTATGACTTACACAAACCTTCTGGAAAAAGTTAACTGTAGTTTTCGCAATTTATTCTGACCATATCAACAAATATTAGAGCATACGTTAAATACGTTACTACTTCATTAGTAGGGGAGACCGGGGATAATTGTAACATTTTTGACATTTCTGTCTGTAAATTGGAGCTCTTCAAAATGTAATGCAAAGTATTTACATGTCTCAGCTATTAAATAGTGCAGCTATTTTCTCTGCAGCACAATTACCCATTGCATGGTATGGTCTCAAACACAAAGAGTGAAATGTTACAATTAACCCCATAGTCTGGGTTAGTTGTAACATATCCTGGGGTGAAATGTAACACAATGAAATAAGGGTACTGACAAAACATTAACATGTAATCTTTGTTTATTCAACACATGAATCCACTTAGAGCCATTTATGTAGCTATGTGTGTGTGACAGAATGCAGAAATCTAGCTTTTGAACATATTCCAACCCCCCAAAAAAGACAAATGATGGAATTTTCTGCAACTGAATATTTCATTAATTTTGGTTGGTCTTCCTTGAGTTTGGCCTCATTGGCTCAGTGGGCATTATAACCTACAACTCTTGCACCAATTTTGAACATAACAATGAAGCTAAAAAAATGTAGTTGTGCACCAGCATCGCAATTCCATTACTTTTTATCATGGCTTACCTTGGTGTGGTTTGCAAAGTGCTTCAGAAAGATGAGGAAATCTGTTTCTTGCACCCATCCTGATTTATTTCCACTACCAATACTTCCTACTGGTCCATCTCTGACACAGTGGTCTGCATAATGTATGTGTGGGAACAGAAACAGTGGAGGAATTGTGTTGCCAATGGCATTAACCGCATATACAAAGGCGACCAGTGAACCTCTCTCTGCTGATGTCGTTGCCCCAACTTGTTTAATATAAGTTAAAGTAATAGTGTGGTAAGTTGTAACATCTGCATTATTGTTACAACTAACCCAGACTGTTGCTGTTACAACTGACCCAGACTCCTATAGCCATGAACTAGCTAACATTACAGCCAACGGCTAAAACATTAGCACTAAAGACCTACACAGAATGTATCCCCATAGACATACAAATTACATAATTTAAGTTTGATGAGTTTAACTGCAAAGCAGATAATGGTATTAGAAATTGAAATAAAGTAGAAAAACTTACTTTTTGGCATACAAATTACTTTTTTTCGTGTTAAATTGTCTGTGTTTGACAAAATGTGCTGATTTTTCACATGTGATAGCAGAACTGAATTGGGCATGCACAGGATGAGTCACATCATTTGAAACTTAGCCCTGATTGGAGAAATTGGAAGTGTTACAACTGACCCACGTTACAACTATCCCCGGTCTCCCCTACTTCATTAACTGCTTTTGTGTGTATTCATTGATTGGAAAAAATAAACAGTCTGATGTGACTAATCTTAAGCTTTTACAATAAACGGTTCATCATTTTCACACTTGAAGTTTGTCCCTAGAAGAGGAGCATTTTGTGTTACTTTAAAATCTTTATTATGTTTACACTAAATGTGCTTTTAAATTTTTTTGCTAAATAACTCCTGACTGCTGAGCTTTGTCTTGGCAGACTGGCTGCAGGACGTCCTCCTCTGTCGCCCAACTTTAGGTCCTGGCTGCAGTGCTAGAATCACCCGAGCAACAAGGTAGGGTAAGTATGTCACTGTTCATTGAGTACAAATGGCATTTTTAGGTTTTAGCTTGTTTGCACTGTATTGGAAGAAGAAACACAGTGAAGATGATAACAGTGGAATTGTATCCTTAAATTTAGTCACAGCACTTTCAGAAAGACACCTACTGTGATGAAATATGTTCACCACTGCTGTGTAATCCATTATTGTAAAGTTAAACGTTTGAGACATGATCAGAGAAAAATCTGTTTAAATGTTTAGTTTCTATGTCATATGTCACAACAAGATCCACAGTGTGATTCAAGTGCTGGATCAGCTCTTCTAACATTTTGAGAGAATCTGGTTTAGTCTAATTATAGATTAAATACATTGTGGAGGCTGTCATTTTTAGTATTTACATGGATGTTAAAATCACCCAGAATAATCATTTTATCTGAGCTGAGCAATAAATCAGTAAAAAGTCTGAGTATTCAGAATGAAACTGAGTAAGGGCCATGGCGACGATAAATGATAGTAAATAAAACGTTTCTTTTTTAAGTTTTCCAATAAGCTACAGGCTTCAAAATGAATTAAAACTGTCTGGGTCTTTGGTTGATCAATAAGATGGAGAAGAAGATTGCTGCCAGTCTTCATCAGCTTGTGTTTTGAGGATTCTGATGGTTAGTGTGACTCATGGGTGTTGGTTCATTTAAACAAACAGAATCATCCTGTTGTAACCAGTCATAGCAAATCAACAATATCGATCAATAATTAAATAATATACTAATAGGGAATTAGAAGAGAGAGACCTAATATTTAATAATACGCATTTTACTGTTTTATTGTTTGGTGGAAATGAGGACACTTATATTGTTTTGTTCTTTGGTTTTCTTTGTGATGTTTTATATGCTGATTTTTCTTTCTTTCTTTTTTTTTTTTTTACTGGAGAACGCAAACCCCTCTTCTGCTATAAGGTGGCGATTCACACGCCAATCCTGCATTTATAAATTTTAGAATTCCAATTTAAAAAAGTGATTTTCAAAATGTTTTTAAAAATAGCGATTCCACCCCTCATTTTAATTGTTTCACTGCAGGTTCCCTTCATTCTTCACATATCCGTGTCCGGCATAATGTAAATCCCAAGGCTGAACTTCCTTTGTACAAGCACACACGCTTCTTAGCAGGGCAAAGCTATGAGCACAATCAGTAACATAGAAAAATCCAGGCAGCCATATTAATCCCTGAGCTAATCTGTGAGTGAACAGGAAAGGGAAATTGATTTTGAAATGACAAGTGGAATCGCCTTTTTAAAAAAAACATTTTGAAAATCAGTTTTTAAAATTGGAATTCGAATATCGTTTTTAAATAAGGTTTTTGAAAATCATTTTGAAAATCACTTTTTTAAAGAGTATTGAAAAGCAGAAGTAATAGTGAGGAGGTTTTTGTCACAGTGTAAATCACTGTGACATGTACGCAGAAGTAGAGTCATCATATGTCTGGCAGAAATACTGAGCAGAGTCTCCTTTTTCTACCTGTTTAATCATGAACTGGTAATTAATATTTCATGATGATTTAGAGTTTAATCTGTCCGAGGAGAATCCTGTTCCAAAGCTAAGTGAGCTACCAGAATGACGAAATCTTAAAACATACTGAGGAGCCTCACCAGGAACTTGCTTGTATCAGCTAACATAATTTCCATCACATCTCTCTATGTTGCAGTTGAGAACAGCTTGTTGACCTGGAGAAACTGTGTGGACAGCAGGTGTTTGGGTCAACACGATCACTGCATCAACATCTGCCAGGAAACACAAAGAACATGAGTGAAAAGTTTACCTCCAAAAATATACACCCTAAAAGAGAAGATCTTACATGTTAGAGCAGTTCCACAGCATGATGTCAGTGTGAGGTGTAAATGATCTTTACTGATAAGGTGAGATGTGAGTGGGATTGTAGTGAGAAGTGAAGAGATACTGATCCTTATAAAGACACAGAGGAGAGCCAAACAAAATGATTTTCATTCATAGTGTAAAAAACATTAAATGTTTCTGGTTCATGTCAACCTAAACATGTTCATGAAAATATTGTTGTAAAGGAAATAAATGTTTATCATTGCTTACACACTTCAACCTTTAATTTAACAGCCGTATCACTTCAAATGAATAACTTTTATTTAATCCCATTGTGTAACAGTAAACAGTATCTGTGTAGTCTGATTATTGGCTTATATACTGCAGCTGGAAAATAACAGTTATCAGAATTTTAGGATTATAAACTAGTGTCTATCAAATTTTGATTATTTCAAAATAACATGCAGTAAAATAGAAATTTTTATGTTTGTTAACTTAGTGTGTATGATCATTTGTGTTATTATAGATAAATGTGCATATTCCACAAATTCTTTTTTATTTTTTTAATTTATTTATAGTTTCAATGGTAAATGGTAAAATGCTTTAAAAAGAGGAATTTGGTGTTTATTCACACATTATATGTTATTGGTGGGTTTACACTGAGTTTGTTTGACGGCTCTGTTATCAGTATGTGAAGAGACTCAAAAAGCAGAAATAACAGTGACGGAGTTTATGTCACAGTGTAAATCACTGTGATACGTGCTCATTAACAGAGCTGTCCCATGTCTGACAGTAATAAACTGCAGAGTCTCCCTCCTCCACATTGTTGATGATCAAACGATAATCTGATCTTGACTGATGAGTGGATGTGAATTTTGGCGAGGAGAACCCAGAGCCATAGGTTGGAACACTACTGCTATGAATGAAATACACCACAAACTGGGGAAATCCTGAAATCTGTTTATACCAACGAACACCACTGTTAGTAACAGTCCCCAGGTTACAGTCCATGGTGGCTGTCTCTCCTTTCCTCACTGATAAAACAGGAGGTTTCTGTGTCACCACCGTCACACCACTCACACCTGCAAACAACAAGAAGACATGGAGTCAAGAGAAACACAAGTATATATGAATCCAACAAATAACTTCTAATCTGAAGTATAAATGAGGTTCCATACATGTCAGAGCAGTGATGAGAGCACAGAGAGTCACCAGCATGTTGTCACTATGTGTTGAGACTTGTAACTTAAAAAGCGATAGTACTGCTTCTGTAGGAGGAGAGGAGGTGTGAACCATTAAATATGACACTGAAACTCGGAGAGACTGACAGGAGGAGGAGCCAAACGTGCATATTTTGTGATGTATTTGGGTGACTTATGTTCAGTGGAGGTTAATTCAGTATTTGTATTAATAATTATTGGTGATAGTGATGTCTCCCTCCTCTCGCTTAAAATTGTGGTGTTATATTTTATTATTATAAATTGTTTACTATGTCCTTCAGATTTATTATTGATGCTTTAAACATTACCAGTTTTTATGTTTGGACAAAAACAGAGGATAACCCTGCTAACTGTTAGAATAACTGTTATAATTCCATAGTCAACATCCCCTAAAATGTATGAACTTTTATGTCACATGAAACCAGAGTGTTTAGGGTTAGGAGAACATTTTATAAAATGTTATGTCAGTAATGAATATTGAACAACTGAACAAAGAGTTCAAATATAGAGAATAATTTTAGTAATAGAATTGTGTGGGAACCCTTTTTTGTTGCAATCTTGAGTCACATGAGTTTTGTGATATTTCTCACAAATTAAATCACTGTGATACAGGTGTTTTGATATAGTTCCCCCGATTCACAGAAACAAATACGAGCGCCTCTCATCTACATCTTGAGAGTTAAACAATCAGATTTCTACTGGTGAGTAGATAGAAGAAGAAAGCAGAGCCATCTGTTGGAGGGTTATTACCGTGACACATATTAGTGCAATTTGATGAAACTGAGCACCACTTTTACTAACACTCAGGATGCACCTGTACTAATCCTGGTGCATAATGCTGGTGGTGAATACCTGTTTGTACACAGGTGTGTACAAAAAGGTACTGACAGACACATACTATCTTGGTTGGCTGCTGCCTCTAAACATATCGTGATTTGTCGGTCTTGTGTGCTGCTCAATAACATTCAGTTATTATTTACTCTTATTTATGCTTATGTTGGTTGTTCCTGTGGTTTCCATACTGTGTTGTTCTCTTTTTGCTTGTTTTTTTCTCAGCAGGTTATCCAACAGATTTTCAGTGTCTTTTCTCTCTGTCTCTGTTTTTCTCTCCATCTCCTTCTCTTGAGCCTCTTCCCAACTTCTCTTTTCTTCATCTTTCTCTTTCCTATCCCCTGGTAAAAGGGGATAGGAAAGAGCAAAAGCCATAATGGTCCACTTGGGAAGATAAATCTGTTGGCTTTCAGACAATAATTCTGACTGCTTCAGTGCCAGACGGAACATACAAAAAAAAAAAAAGATGTCTATTTAATTTATATTACTTATACAGAACAGCATACAGTATCAGTCTCATTTTTTGTATATGATTATGTGAGTAGTTGTGACTGAATAACATGTGAATATTCCCCTCTTTGCTTTGTTCATGATTTTAATGCTAAATATTATAAGAAAATAAACTGTATTTGAAGGTGGTGGGGTTTCAGTGTGTTTGTTGGAGGTGTCGTTTATCAGGATGTGAAAGAGCATCAAAAAGCAGAAGTATCTGTGAGGAGGTTTTTGTCACAGTGTAAATCACTGTGATGCATATTCACTAACAGAGCTGTCCCATGTCTTACAGTAATAGACTGCAGAGTCTCCCTCCTCCACATTGTTGATGATCAAACGATAATCTTTTGTTGACTGATGAGTGGATGTGAATTTTGGAGCAGAGAACCCAGAGCCATAGGTTGGAGAACTCCAGCTGCGATAAAAGACCACCACAAACTGAGGACTTCCTCCTGGAATCTGTTTATACCAACGAGCAGCATCGTTAGTTACAGTCCCCAGGTTACAGTCCATGGTGGCTGTCTCTCCTTTCCTCACTGATAAAACAGGTTTCTGTGTCAACACTGTCACACCACTCACACCTGCAAACAACAAGAAGACATGAAGTCGCGAGAAACACACTGACATTTAAATGTAACATGAGGTCTATTCTTGAGTATATTTTAGACTCTTTACATGTTAGAGCAGTGATGAGAGCACAGAGAGTCACCAGCATGTTGTCAGTGTGGGCTAAGAACTGAGTGGAGAGGCGATGGTGGAGGAGCTATTTAATACAACTAACAGGAGGCGGAGCATTGGAATTTTTTTGTCTTGCCTGTATTACTAATATTGTTATTATTATCACTGGTGTTAGTAATGCCTTGCCATCTTCTTCTTCTTTTTTCCCTCTGTTCATTTTTTAGTTAGTTTGTTTCTTTAATTGTTGTTTTTAACTTTGGAATGGTTACTCTCTCCATATCATGGGACAGGATTATAGTTGTTATATTTAATACTTAAACTTGTGCTTTATTCAAAATTTAAACTTTGATTTAAATTTTGCTAAATTTAAATTTATCACTGTCAACAACACTGTTGGACATTGTTAATGTGACATTTTGACATTTTTGGATGATGCTGATATTCTTGTATATTTACCTGACTAAACGTTACGTTAGTGACTAATTTCAAACAAACTGAAAAATTATTCTGTTCACTAAAAAAGGAAAAAGAATGGTTTTAATTCAGTGCTTTTAGTGAGGTAATCCATGTTATAGAAAGGACCTGACAGGAATACAATGTTGGAGGATTGGTGATGTTTTATTTACACTCTCGAGTTCTTCGAGTTCCCAGCACAGCTCTCTCCTCCAGTCCAAGTCACCTCCTGATATAGGGAGAGCCTGATTAGCTGATCATCCCCAGCTGCAGTTAAGTAGCAGAGGGGGTTGTAAATCAGTGCAGGATGGAGCAAACACCGTCAGCACAGGAGCACAGAGGGTACAGCCTGAAATTAGAAAATATCAAATAAAAAAGTCAAAAACTACAAGAATCATAAAACAGAAAAGACTGAAAGTGTAGCAAGTGACAGTAATGACATTAACATTATTTTCAACAATATTACATTTTCAGCTTAAAATTTCCAAACTATGAAAAACTATTAAGAACATCCAGTGAAAGGGCAGCAAAAAATTAAACAAACACTTTTTAAGAGTATCTCATCAAGTCAGTTAAACTTCTGGGATATTGATCTCATCAGTTAAGTAGCAGAGGTTTGTTAGATTAGTAATCAATTTCAGCTCCTTTGGTGTTAATGCAATCAACAACAGGTAGACGACACAGACAATAATGAAAGAACAATCAAAATAGAAATGATTTTACATGTGGAAGTCACTGACATTTTTCCCTTTTACCTTTTCTGAGTGTTTCTTCACTAGTTTTGCATTTGGCTAGGCTCAGTGTCATAGCTGGTTGCATGAAGCAATACCTGGACTCCATCTCCTCCAGTATGGCACATCAATACGTGCCATTGCCAGAAGGTTTGTTGTGTCTCCCAGCACAGTCTCAACAGGATGGAAAAGGGGTGTCCAGGAGACAGTCAGTCTTTCTGGGAGAGGTGGACAGGGGTGCAGAAGGTCCCTAACCAATCAGCAGGACTGCTATCACTTGTTTTTGTAAGGAGGAACAAGCAGGATGAGCATTGTAAGAGCCCTGCAAGAAGCCTTGAGAATGTTAAGCTGCCTGTGACATTGTTCAGCATGACCAGTTTAGTGTTGAGTCAGTGATGGTCTGGGGAGGCATATCCAAGGAGTGACACACAGACCTCTACGGACTAGCCAACAACACCCTGACTGTCATTAGGTATCAAATATAATCCTTGAATGCATTATTGAACCCTGCGCTGGTGCAGTGGTGCAGTCCTGTACCTACTACTGGTGCACGACAATACTCATGAGGAGAGAGCATACAGGCAGTTCCTGGAGACCAAGTGAACTGTACAAGAGAAGAGTTGAGAGTAGAGCTGCAGTAAAGATTAGTTGAGAGCTGGACTCCATTTAGTTTATTTTATAACCCATTTTCCTCGGGATGAAAAAAGTATTATCAATAAATCAATCAATTATTAGATGTTATTGGACCAAACCAAAGAAGTAAAGAGTTAACTGCCCCTAATTTACCAAATTATAGTGAAATGCAGTCTGAAAATAACATATTATAAATCACATTTTATAGTCAGGTAAAGACTCATCGCACTTTACAGAGAGCTGACACAACTTCATTTGTATTAGGTTATAAAAGACACCGAGACCTGCTGATCCTGGACAGGAAGAGAGGGAGGAGTAGAGATGTGATGCTTCATTAACTGAGTGTGAAGATTTATTTACAAATTTCCAACTGACATTTTAAACCAGTGGCATCTTTCCTTTGTGCAAGCAGAATTGTGTAATGATACTCTCCAGTCTACAAATATTGAAAAGCATGCATTTTCCAATGCTTTTATTGATAGATGAAAAATAGCAATTTCTTTGAATATCTGCAAATAAACACATGACTTAAACATTTTGCTTTATTCTGATTTCTAACATGTAAACTTTACAATAAGCAAACAGCAGAAGCATAAACAGGCATATTTAAATGCACACTCTGGTCCTCGACTACTCAGTGGGACATTCTGACTTCTTGATGGTTTTCTCTGAAGTCTGTGAGCCCAAAGACACTTTACATGTATAAACCTTATCCATGTTCCAGTCTGATGTCTGGATGGTCAGAGAGCTGCTGATTTGGTAAGTCTGGTCTGGTCTCTGAACAGCAGTGCTGGTAGAGATCTCACTGCTCACTGGACTCCCACCAGCCAACCAGCTCACATCTGCAAAAGGCACAGACTGACTGGACAGACAGACCAGAGAAGCTGTGTTGGACTGTAGTTCAGCACTGGATGGAGGGAAGACTGTCAGGACAGGAGGAGGGAGGCTGGAGCCTGAAAATACATGACGGACATTCAGGGAAAAAAAAACAAAAATGAAAGGAAAAGAAATGAGATAATGAGAAATGAAGTCATGAAAAGAGAAGAAATCAAGACATCAATAAGAGTCAATATGGAATAAACATGATAATTGTAATGCAATTACAAGAAAACAATACTAATGTGAAAAACAATGTGCATAAATATATAGAAATAATAATCCAACATGCCATTTGCATTTGAAAAAATCATAAAAAATGATGCTGAACAAGAAACATATTGAATTAAGTAGTCATCAGTAGATTTTTGCAAAATCTCTCTTGTTTCATGATCAGTTAAAAAGTACTTACTTGTCACAATCAGCTTGATGTCTTGTCCAAATACCACAGTGATTCAGTTTGTATACATGGCTGTACAAAAATCTCCCGACTGTCACCGATGAGAGGAGAGGAACTGAAACATCCTGTAGAGACAAACTTTCACTGTCAACATCTCATTCCCTCATCTATCTGTTTATAGATGAGGGAATGAGACATACATTCCCACTGTTTTCCTTCCCACTGTTGCCAAAGTGCTTGCTCATAGGGGGTCATATGATTGTTGGGTGTTTTCTCTTTATGTATTATTGTAGGGTCTACCTTGAATATAAGCGCCTTGAGGCAATTGTTGTTGTGATTTGGCACTATATAATTAAAACTGAATTGAATCAAATTGAAAAATAGTGCTGCAAATGAGTTTAAATGTTAAATGTTGTTCAGAATCCTTAAAAGCTGTAGTATAACTTACTCAGGTCTTAGTCACAGTCTGAATCCCTCTTCCATGTGAGGATGAGTGATAGTGAGACCAAGGAGGTTACTAGAGCTCACAACTTGGTAAAATACATTTCAAGGAAGATGAGCGTCAAAAGATGAGCTTTCATTCATATATAAATTATGAGCAATTAAAAACAGTGACATACATTCACATTCACTAAACAGTATTTGTGTAATCTGATTATTGTTAGGTTACCACAGTTGGGATGTTATGTTTGTTATGTTTATGTTATTTGTATATATTTATATAGCACATTTAATTACAACAGTAGTGTTGGCCAAAGTGCTGTACAAAGATACAAATTACACAGTAAAATGACTTAAAATATTGATACCAAATAACAAGTATCAAATAACATCAATGCCAAATAACAGATAGAAGAGAAAAAAATTAATAACTCTCATGCTGTATTAAAGTGGAGTAGTAGAGCTGTAAGAATTGAGAGTAGTGTCTATAAAAGTTCTGATTTTTAAGAATCACTTGCAGCAACACAGGTGGGTGGTGGGTTACACTGAGTGTTTCCTAAAGATTTATTATCTGCACATGAAAGAATATGAGAAAGCATAAGTCATAAAGAGGGAGCTCCATTGGCAGAGTCATCCTATGTCTCACTCTAATACAGACTCCTCCCTCTGCCCGATTGATGATGAACTGGTAATTAATGTTTTATGAGGATTCAGAGTTGAATCTGTCTGAGTTATAGCAGTTTTATTTGATATATCTAATAATTATTTTTATATATATTATATATTTTTTTTAGTTTTTCAAGTAATTTAGATTTTAATTTAATTAATTTCTACTTGCAGACAAGAAATGTATTTTATCAAAATTTATGTGCAACAAAAGCCAAAATAAGGGTGCCTAAATTACATTTTTGTCCTACTATATTTCTTGAAATTGTCTGGATTTAGATCAGCAAAAGAAAAAAAAAGATACTGATAACAGGCGTACGTAAAAAAGAGGTTGAGGATGTATGTAATGTTACTTTCCTGCACTATAGTGTAGTGTGTGCTATGTTCTCATTTTTTCTTTGTCTGTTTTCTGGTGCATATAGTTTCACAAGTATAATTTAGCTTTTCTCTATTTCATTAGTTATGTAAAGTTTTTTTTTTTTTTTAAATAATTCACATTTCATTTTTGTTCCTGGAAAATGTTTATGCTACATTAGACCCACAGTTTTGGAAAACTCTTTCCAAAGTCAGTAATGTTTGAGGGGAAAAATAAAGCAAAACAAAAAACTAAACATTTTAATGAACTGGTCTTCAGGGGTGATGAAATGTTTATTCATCGCAGGGATGAGGTGACTGATTAACTTTTCATGTTTTGACTAATATATAAAACAGTTTGCACAGGTGAGTCTGTGTTATGAAAAATCCCCTCACTGTTCTGAGTAGAGCATGCACAGTGGTGAGAATGGCTTTTCTGCTGTGTGAATTGCATCAAATCAATTGAGAGAAAGTGTAATTTTGTTTATCTGATAATTTGTGAATGTGTTTCATTGTTTTTCTTTTTATACTTTTAATTAAAGAACAAAAAGGAACAAACCAGTTTTTAAAAACATATTATCGGAAGGTGGTAGGTTTTCTTTAGAATTTTCTTGATGGATCTATAATCTGTAAGTGAAAGAGTCTGAAAAAGCAGAAGTAATACTGTGGAGGTTTTTGTCACTGTCTAAATCACTGTGATACAGCTGCACTGGCAGAGTCATCATATGTCTGACAGTAATACACTGCAGAGTCTCCTGTCTCTGCTCGCTTGATAATGAACTGGTAATCAATGTTTGATGAGGATTTAGAGTTGAACCTGTTTGAGGAGAATCCTGTTCCAAATTCAAGTGAGCTGCCAGAATAATGAAATCTTAGAACATACTGAGGAGCCTCTCCAGGAACTTGTTTATACCAGTAAACATAATTCCTATCATATCTCTCTATGTTGCATTTGAGAATGACTTCTTGACCTGGAGAAACTGTGTGGACAGCAGGTGTTTGGGTCAACACGATCACCGCATCAGCATCTGCCAGGAAACAGAAAAAAAGGAGTGAAAGATTTACCTAAAAATATACAAATTTTAAAATCCATAAGAAAAACATCTTACACGTTAGAGCAGTGATGAGAGCACAGAGGGTTCCCAGCATGATGATAGTAGGTGGTGAAACTGTCCAGCTGAAAGATGAGAGGAGCTGTAGTGAGAAGAGAAGATATACTGAAGCTTATAAAGACACAGAGGAGCAGAACTGAAAGAGGAGGAGATTCAGCAACACAGCTTTTATTCATAGAAGACTGAAACTAAATTAACTGATATTAATCATTTATAATTTCATAGTATTATTATTATTATTATTTCAGTCACAACACTTTCTTAGTATCTTTGTATCTACTCTACAATTAATAATATAAATTACTTCATTACTGTAATTGGTTGATATTGCTCTCTCATAACCAGAGATGGGCAGCGTTACTGTAATCTGATTACCTTTTTCAAGTAACGAGTAATGTAAGGGATTACTATTGCAAAAACGGTAATTAGATTACCGTTACTTTCACGTAGGAACGCTGCGTTACTGCGTTACTAAAACCGTGATTTTTTGCGAGAACGTCTCATAACAGTGACATAAGCGAGTGCGACGTTCGTGACAGCAGCTGTCTGCAGATCATAATATATCGAGTGCGGGACAGAGTGTAGCATGCAGCGTTTAAAGCGTGGAAGTACTGACCTTATTTTGAGTTTGATTCCATAAAAAGTGACAAAAACATTAGTGTCCGTTGTGCGTGGGAAGAAAACTTCTTTTTACAGCGAAAAACTCCCCTAAACTTCCAAGCAAGCACCGAGTGTACTACGACGTAATGTGAAATTCACAGAGAAACTCACGGATTCTTCCACTGACCCCTGCAGCACACCTGCACCAGGGTGAACCTCAGCCTACCCCAGTCCTGCTTTACAGGTGAAAATAGAGCAACAGGACCGCTAGTCTTTGATTTTATTTATTTTCTGCTGTGTTTTACTTGCATCTATTTGAAAGAGTGAGTGTAAACACAAAAAAATATTTTATTTTATGTGCTGGAATGTGCAGAAAATAGGTTTAATTGTTAAACAAATTTCTTCCAGTCAGAGAATGTTGCATATAATTTAATTTTTGCTTGATGCATAAAGTTAAAAGATTAAAACTAATAAAACAAGTTTTAAAAAGAGACTTTTCCATTTGATTACATTTTGTGTGATGGATTATGCAGAAAAAGTAGAATTGGGCTGAAAGATCTATCGCTTTATCACCTATTCAGGTTGTAAATCGTGTTTTTAAAAAGTAACTAAGTAATTAATTACTTTTGAAAATAAGTAATCAGTAAAGTAACGGGATTACTTTTGGGGGGAAGTAATCAGTAATTAGTAACTGATTACTTTTTTCAAGTAACTTGACCAACACTCCTCATAACCATATATGAAAAAAGTAAACACAAGAGAAACAAAAAACACAGAGAAAAAAGGGAGAAAATGTTGACCTCTAAATCATTGATCTTTATATGTTTACATATTCCTTCTACCTCATAAACATGCTTCTGATCAACTAAAATGGCAATTCTCTGCAACTAGAGGACCTGATTTGAGTTTAAGGAAGTCTTATTTTATTTTGACTAAATTTTTGTTAAAGATGAGTTACTGAAATGAATGAACTGTAATATCAGCAAGGTTTGTGCAATCTCATTTTTGTCTAAATGAAGCTTGAAATCTTCTATCAAAAATATATTATATACAAATAAGATGTGCTATAGTACAATGTCATCAAAAGCTGATGATGTAAGGTGAAGGTGGAAATGTTAAAAAAAAACAAACAAACAAATGTGAGGATGTTTTATTCACAGTTTAAATCAAGAACCTGTCATAATCCGAGTGAGTGTCTGGAGCCTGTTTCTCCCTCTGTCTGCCCTTGTGGATGGAGCCCTGGTGGGTGGAGCCAAACTTCAATTTTTATTGGCTTCATATGGGTAAAGGTCAGTTTCACGATGAAACAATAAATAGGATTTGTGAAATCTGATTAATCTCACAACTTTATGAATGTGTCATGATCCAGTGTTTTGTGGGTTAAGTTATACTTTTTATACTTTTTCAATAATTAAAGAAAACTTGTACAAACATAATTATTTTTATTGTATGTGCGATAGTTGGGTTTGTATAATAATTTGAGTGGCTGTGTCAATGAGAACTGCATATTCTGTGAATTTGGATTTTTACAGTTCTGGTGATGAAGAAATCAAAAATGGCAACTCATCCATAGGTAATGTTTTTACAGTTTTGTTTGTTTAATAGGTCTATCAGCATGTTAAAGAGACTCAAAAAGCAGAAGTATCTGTGGGGAGGTTTTTGTCACAGTGTAAATCACTGTGATACAAACTCATTTACAGAGTTATCCCATTTGTTACAGTAATAGACTGCAGAGTCTCCCTCCTGCAAATTGCTGATGATCAAACGATAATCTGATATTGACTGATAAGTGGATGTGAATTTTGGAGAGGAGAACCCAGAGCCATAGTTTGGAGAACTCCAGCTATGATCGAAGACTAGCACAAACTGAGGAACCCCTCCTGGAGTCTGTTTATACCAACGAGCACCATCTGTAATAGTCCCCAGGTCACAGTCCATGGTGGCTGTGTCTCCTTTGCTCACTGATAAAACAGGTTTCTGTGTCAGCACCGTCACACCACTCACACCTGCAAACAAGAGGACATGGAGTCAAGACAAACACACAGACATTTTTATATATGTGTGCAATAGAAGTCAGAGTGTTTACATGTTAGAGCAGTGATGAGAGCACAGAGAGTCACCAGCATGATGTTGGTGTGGGATAAGAACTGACTGGATAGAAGCTGCTGGAGGAGCTTTTTAACACATCTAACAAGGAAGAGGAGCTTTGAATGAAGCCTGCCCCCTGTCCATTGTGTATATAAACTTTTGATGATGTCTTCTACTTTTCATTCTGTTGCATCATCATCATCATCACAGTTTTGTTTTCTTCTTCTTTGTTTTTTTCCTTATGGGCTGTCCACATTCTGAATGAGACAGACTTACCTACTAGTTATATTTAATGATTTAAATGTTCAAAGCAAATGAGCATATGACAGCAAAAAAGGTTTAGTTTAGTTGTATAACTGCACTCCCTCTAGTGTTCCTTAAGAGTAAATAAAGTTATGTTTGAACAAAAATGAAGCAGTATTCTGCTGAGTGTCTATGAATAATCAAATGATATTAACTGAAACATTTCCATTTAAAACAGCAATTCTATTTTATTTTACAGAGAGCTGATACTTCTTCATTTACATGAGATTATAAATGAGATACTAAGACCTGCAGGCGCATCCTGGGCAAGAAGAGAGGGAGGATTTGAGAGGTGATGCTTCACTAACTGAGTGTGAAGATTTTAGTTCAAGTCTAAAACCAATTACTAAGGAAGAATTATTAAATGATGCTCTCTAGTGTACAAATATTACATAGTGTATATTTCAGAGTATACTTAACTATGGGAACAACACGTCTGTTCTTATGAGTGTTTTTTCCCTCTATGTGCCCCTCTCTAAAATGTAACAGTTCATTTCAGTCATCTTAAATTTATGTTACTAACAAAACAGTGACACAGTTTCTTATTTACTGGCAAGAGAACACATTTTTTAAACCAATGCTTTTATTAATTTATTGCAAAACATGAATTCCTGAAAATACTTGTTAAAAACCAGCAAATGAATACATGACTATGAAGCCATACATGAGCCTGACAGTCCATTATGATACCAGGGACTTCACCATGAAAAGTCGGTGCTTACAAACTGCCTTTTTCCCCGAGGATCACACAGGCGAGACTCTTGCACATGGATTAAAGGAGGGTCTTATCTCTTGGAGTTTGGAGGAGGAAAAAATGGTGTGCATAACAACAGACAGTGGAGCCAACATTGTGAAAGCAGCATCCCTTAACAACTGGACAAGGCTTCAGTGTTTTGGCCACAGACTACATCTTGCTATAGGTAAGCTTTTGTAAGTTGATAATTTTATTTTGTTTAAAAAAACAATAGCTATATGCTAGTATGATGTATATTATAAACAACAATAGCAGCATTAATAATACTACAAAAATAGTTCATATTAATACAGCTGTGCTCTAAACAATAATAATTAGGCAATAATGATATTGATAATGATACTGTAAGATTTTAAATATAATAATAAATTAGTTAATGACAAGAACTGACTCAAATTTTCTTCTATTTTTTCTTGTTAGAGAATGCAATGAAAGATCCAAAAATTAATCGTGCTGTAGGTCTCTGCAAAAAGCTTGTGGACTGCTTCAGTTACAGTTGGAGATGGAAGAGGGAACTTGCTGAGGCCCAAAAGGAGCTTAAGCTACCAGAATACAAGCTTAAAATTGAGTGTCCAACAAGATGGGGCTCCAGACAAGCTATGGTCCAGAGGGTACATTAACAGCTACCTGCTATTTCACATGTTCTCTCCTCTGATCGGAAGGCTAGACACCTGGTTCCAACATGGCAGGATGTTGAAGTTCTTGAGGCACTCAACAAAACACTCAGCCCACTGACAGACTTCACTGATGCCCTCTCAGGAGAGCAATATGTGAGCATCTCCTCAGTGAAACCGGTTCTCCACCTCTTTGAAACATCAGTTGTGGCTGTGCAGGAAGATGACTTGGATCTCACACGATCAATTAAGTCCAAAGTCCTGGGGTACCTTCAGGAAAAGTACAGTGATCCAAACACACAGGAGCTGTTAGACATTGCCACATCTCTGGATCCAAGATTCAAGATGGACTACATCCATGAGGACAAAAAAACGACTATCAAAGCCAGACTGACACATGAGATGACTAGCATAACTTCCGTTGTGGTAATTATGTTTACATCAGATCATATCAGACTCATAATGATATTCACACATTTTAAATTATTAGAAAAAAAAAAAGATAGTGTACTTTATTGTTTTAAAGGTATTACACTGTGGTGTGAAATAGAATGTTAAGATGAGCTTTGTCAATTATATTCTCTCTTTTAAAGCAAAGTTCCACCTCAACTGCATCCCCGGCCACCCCCATGAAGAAGAGCCGAAAGACCTTAGGCAGCTTCCTTAAAGCAGCAAAAGGCAATGAGGCACCATCCCAGCCTGAGCAAGATGTTGTCTCAGAACTACAGTCATATTTGCTCTTAAGCAACATTGATAGTGAAGCGGACCCCTTAGTCTGGTGGGGGGAACACAAGGGAGAATTTCCAAGACTGTCTATACTGGCCAAAAAATACCTCTGTATTCCTGCCACAAGTTCCCCTTCTGAAAGGGTGTTCAGCACAGGGGGGGAACATTGTAACGTGTCTCCGTTCCTCACTGAAGCCTCAAAATGTTGACCGACTTGTGTTCTTGGCAAAAAAACTTTAAGCAGCTGGCTGCATAAAAAAAGGACTATGTTCACTGTTGTGGTCCTGCCATGGTCAACTATCATATTGTCATGTCAAGCATTATATTTTGTTAATATTTGTGGTTTACATTTTAAGAAACATACCTATTACCTACCTCTCTCATCACCTTACACACGCAAAGAATACTGTTCAAAATGTTATTGTTAAAGTATTCTAAAAGTCAGTACAGTATTTTAAGGTTTTGTACGTAAGAGTAGACAAGTGAGACATTTATTGTTTTTATGTTCAGTCTCAACTGTTATGAAGTTGATGTGCAGTTAATAAGTGCAATAAATATTTATATTGGAAAAGAAAATCGTGAGAGAATCATGATCTCAATTCTAAGCAAAAAAATCGTGATTCTCATTTTATGCAAAATCGTGCAGCCCTACTCTGTAGTGTAGTCAAAGTTTTACATTCACTCATCACAGAGTTTAAATAATTGACTGACTATTGATGTTTTGACAAACGTGAAACAGTTTCATTGTTGAAGTGTCTTTTGCACAGATGAGTCTGTGTTATTAAAAGTATCCTAACTGTTCTGAGATGAGCATGCACAGTGGACTGTGAGAATTGCACCAAATTGATTGAGAGAACCTGTAATTTGGTTTATCTGATAATTTGTGAATTTGTTTCACTGTTTTCCTTTAATTAAAGAACAAAAAACTAGAAATCCAGTATTAAGAAACACATTAACTGAAGGTGGTGCGTTTTCTTTAGAATTTTCTTTATGAATCTATAATATGTAAGTGAAAGTATTAATGAGGAGGTTTTAGTCACTGTCTAAATCACTGTGATTTGTACGCAGAAGCAGTGTATCATATGTCTGACAGTAATACACTGCAGAGTCTTCTGTCTCTGCTCAATTGATAATAAACTAGTTGTATCCCACTCACCTCACTCGAGGTTCGGGGAGGAGATGGACATGAGTGCGAATAATCATAACACACAGAAATTTCAGTTAACTGTAATTTAGTTTAAACAGGTAACAGTTTCACAACAATTTCACAGCAAAACATCAACTAAGGCCCTTAAAATAAAAATAGAAATAAAATGCATTGTCCTTAATCATTGAAATTGTCCCTTTGAAAGTATTTGTTAGGTTGCAACGTTATAGTTCAGTTTGTTCCTCAGAGTTTATAGAAGGTCAGTCAAGTCAAAGCACAGATCGGATGAGGAAATGATCTGTAATGATCCGTTAGTCAGCAAAAGTAATAGTGAAGTTTCACACTTAGTGTTTTTATAGTCTGGAGTGCACTCTTTTTGTCTGTTCACTATTGCCAGCCGGGGTGACTGGTGGAATCGTACCAGAAATCAGATAAACCATTGGCCGTCTAATTGGTTGTGCAGATCTGGATCCTGGAAATCACACTGGGAGGTTCGCCATCAATTGGAATCACTGGTCTTTTCTTGTGGAGCTCAAAGCTCACTAAAAGACCTGATCTGTATTTAAAAACAGGTTTCTAGTCTCTCATCTATCACTTTTTTCAGCATTCCAATTAATCACAAATTCAACAAAAATAACTGCAGTTTGCAATTACTTACATCCTGAAAAAGTGTGGTACTCTTCAGTTAACAGATTAAATTGTAACTCGTGTTAGAACACAATTAGTAGACAAATGAAATACAAATGTTAAAGCTTAAATTTCTTCAGAACATACGTTACACTAAATTCGACACAAAAGCTATCAAATTGTTCCCTCACAACACAAACGCTCATCATTGACATGACACATACAGTAGAAAAATATGCATCAACTACTATGATTAGCATCATCGTTACAATCAGTGGATATAGAAGGTAAATCAGTTAGCTTACCGAGAGACACGTGGAACACTATTAACTTAGCCGCCACCTCTGCTGATTTCGGCAGCTCTGTCTAACATTCACTTCACTATTGAAATGTTAGCCGACAACTTCTGAAAACTTTTTAACAACTTTTATGAAGCCTTGCTTCCATAACCGAAGCAGTTTCTGCTGCTAATCAAGATAGCATCGGATTTTTCTTTCACCTCGAATGGCTGGTAACAATACGCCATGTAAACACACAACTTCCTGTGAAAACTTCAAAATAAAGCTCCCGCTAGGCACAGCAGGAAGTGTGGGAATAAAACATTTTTTCACATTATCACTTCTTGTGACAATAAAATAAAACAAATAAAAGAATGACTCTGAAACTAAACAAATACCTTATAAAGCTCATCTTATTTTTCTCCAGCTGGGTTACATAGTAATCAATATTTGATGAGGATTTAGAGTTGAACCTGTCTGAGGAGAATCCTGTTCCAAATTCAAGTGAGCTGAAAAAATCTTAAAACATATTGAGGAGCCTCTTCATGAACTTGTTTAGACCATCTAACATCATTCCCATCATCTCTCTCTATGTTGCAGTTGCAGAACAGCTTGTTGACCTTGAGAAACTATGTGGACAGCAGGTGTTTGGGTCAACACTATCACCGCATCAACATCTGCCAGGAAACACAGAAAAAAATGAAGGTAAAAGTTGAGCTCTAAATATGGAATAAAAAAAGGAATGAGAAGAAGATCTTACATGTTAGAGCAGTGATGAGAGTGCACAGGGTCCACAGCATGTTGTCAGTGTGAGGTGTAAATGATCTTTACTGTTCAGCTGAGATGTGAGTAGGATTGTGAGAGGATATGCTGGAGCTTATAAAAACACAGAGGAAACTAAACGAGGAGGAGATTCAACAAAATTACTTTCATTCATAGATCAAATGATTTATGAGCACTTTCACATTTCACATTTCTGATTCATATTCATCATTTACACTCATGTTTGTCATAAAATATGTTTATCAATGTTTGTCACTGATGTCCTCATGCTCACACATTACATTTTCTTTCTACCGACACGTGTTTATGATTGATTATCAACTAAACTTTAATTTAGCTGCATTTAAAACTTAAATATAAAAAGTTTGTCTTGACAGTTGACAGTTCTTCATTTACATGTATCTATTTTACTAGTCTGATTATTGCCACATGTGCTGCAGCTGGAATGTAACAGTAACCAGTTTTTTACCACTATAGACTAGTATACATCAAATTTATATTATTAAAACAAATCACATACAGCAGCATACACATTTTTGTGTTTGTAAGCATTGTGTGTATGATCATTTGTGTTGCTGTAGATGAATGTGCATATTGCTGAAATTCCTTGCTTATTTATACTCTCAGTGATAAATGTTAAAATGAGTCACAAAAAAGTAATTCAGTGTTTATTTCAGTTTTTCTCGCATTGGGTCAAATCTCATCAAAACTCTTTGTACTTTTATCAGTCACAACTCTAGACTGATCACTTTCCTGAATACTATCCTGAATTAATGTTTTCAATCAAATTACTTCAAACTGAATATTTTGATAACTTGGTCTTCAGGGATGGTGAAAGGTTGGATTCATTCATCACAGAGGTGACTGACTGACTATTCATGTTTTGACAAATGTGGAAAAGGTTTAAGGTGGTTGTTTACATTGATCTTTCTTAATAGCTCTTTTATTTTAACATGAACCAGTCTCAAAAAGCACAGGTAATACCGAGTACATTTTGTCCCAGCCAGATCACTGTGATACTTACTCATTATTATCATGTCATCATGTGTGTCAGTACTACACTGCAGAGTCTCCTGTCTCTGCCTGTTTAATTATGAAGTGGTAATCAATGAAGCTTATAAAGACACAGAGGAAAGCAGAACTGAAAGAGGAGGAGTTTCAGAAAAACAGGCTTCTTTTATAAAAGATTAAAACTAAATTACTGATATCAATAATTTATAATTTCATACAGTGAACATTGCCTATATATGAGCATTATTGTTTCAATCTAAATGATTTCATATAATCTTCTTTCTATTTTCTCTTCGAAAACTAATATAAATGATATAATCAGTGTATATGCCATGGTAGGTCTACGACTCAGTATTTGTGTTTCAGGTTTTGGATTTATATTCTTTGATTACTGTTGTTCATGATTTTGGTTTCCTTTCAAGTTCTCAGTGATCTTAGTTCTCCCTCCCTTAGTGTTTATCTCAGCATGTGTTTAGTCTCTGCCTCCATGTTTTCTTTATGCCGTTCCTGTGTTCCTCGTTTCATGTTAAGTCACCATTCTCCTGTTTTCTGTTTTACTTTAATAGTCTAGTGTCCTTTCTTAATGTTTCCAGTTTTGCTTCCTTCACGTCTGGTTATATGTGATTGCTCCCAGCTGTTCTCTCCTCCTGTGTCTTATTCCCTCATTGCTCCCTGTGTATTTAAGCCCTGTGTTTTCCTCCTTCCGTTGTCGTGTTGTACCATATTTTCTTATTCTTATGGTTTTTCTCTGTGTCTCCTGTTAACTTCTAGGTCTGTGTTTTTCTTGTTTCCAATTTTGTTTTTGTTTTTTCCATTGTAATATTCCATGTTTTTGTCACAGCAAGTGTTTGAGTCCTGCTTTTGGGTCCTAATCCAATGTCACAGCTGTAACATGACAGCATATGGTTTTTATTCCTCTTTCATAACAACAAATTAGATAAACTGTTAAGTAAAATTTTTTTTTTATAGAAATAAATAAACACCGAGAAATTCACTGATCTGCATATTTACATTCTCTTTCTACCCCATGAACATGCTTCTGATGAACTAAAGCTGATTCAAAATAAAAACTCTCTACAACTAAAGGACCTGATCTGAGTTTGATGCACTCTTGTTTTATTTTGACTGAATTTTAGTGAAGCATGAATTAGTGAAATTAATGAACTGTAATATAAAGAGGATTTGTGTGGTCTCATTTTTTTCTTACTGTGGCTTGAAATCAGATTAACCAGTGTAGAATTACAGGAATTATTTTACGGTTACTGTTCATAACCATCAT